>JAUZNK010004588.1:0-10361 GCA_035046665.1 Euphysa ruthae | reverse complement strand
TTTTATGTTCTATGTGGTTAATGGATTTATTCATGTAGTGGGAATGACCTAGCTTATGCCAACTTTCTCCCCTTCTTCCGTTAACTTGTAAATTCGGAATATACTTTTCTCAGAGGGTGGGCTAGATGCCAATTATTATAATAGATATGGCTGTTTTTATACTCTTTGTTTTAATTTTTTGTTAGGTTTCAGCAATACATTGGGTGAAAGAAATCCGATAAATGTAGGTAAGTAAACATATGCATGGACATTCTAATTTTACTGATTAAGCTGTCAAACACAAATGAATACAAATTAACTTATTGGTTCACAAGAAGACTCAATCTTGACCTATATGTTATGGAAATTAAGGTATAAATTGTATTGTACAACTAGAATAAGATAAAAAGACAGGCCAGGGTCACAACGTCTTAAAATTGGGGTCTGTAACCTTTAATGCTGTTTCCAATAGTTTATACTAATTAATATTTAACTCGTGATTTGTAAATAAACTTGAAATACTTAGAATTAATTAATTGAATAAAGCCGTGAAATTTTTTTTTTTTTTTTTTTTTTTTTTTTTAATAACCATATGAGGATAAAGTAAGATAGATTTTTTCTCTCTTGGATGAATATTTTTTTTTTCAAAATATGATAATGAATTTATATCTTCAGTTAAACTTCTTTTGATTGTTTGATTGGTATGAAAATTTATCTTCTAAACTCTGATAATTATAAACTGAAAATAAAAAATCACTCTTTGCCCAACCTATCAATCTCAGTTTATTCTGGAGCAGATATCACACGAAATTCCAGGAAAAACTGTCAAAAATGAAAACATAATCAATTTTTAAAATATTATTAACATTTGTATATTTTCAATAAGTTTGGTGACTAAATTTTTTTTTTAAAGAATGTAAAAATAAAAGAAAATTGTTTTATCATGTAAATTCAGAAGCACCAATTATTTCGGGATATTTTGGTTTTGCAAAAAAATTTATGATACAAAATTTGATACATAGTTACCCTTAATTTTGTGCATTATACTATAGGAGTATCTCATACAATGCTCCTTCAGTGATTTTTTTGACCAGTTTTCATGGTTTTGCTGATTTTTAACTCAAATTTCACAATTATTCATTTCATTTATATTATAATATTACTTAAAAATTTTAGTAACTTCAATCTATAATAATACTATTAAAAAAATGTGTAACGGTGGTTTCCATGTATTTTACACATTTTTTAATCAAGCATTTTCATTGGTCGCCGCTATGCTAACTTCCAACAAAAAAGCAAAAAACAATTTGACGGAACGATCTTCATAGCTGGATTTAGACAAACTATCCAATCGTTAGTCGTTAATTTTATTTACATTATGAAGTAGCACTTTTCCCTGATTGGATTGGATAATTATGTTGAGTTCAACTCCCACATGGTTGCTGAAATGTTGCAACATTCAATAAAAAGAAAAAATTATTTAATTTATGGAAATAACGTTCAACAAAAAAATCATTCAACGTTTTTCTACATTTAATTATATTTGACAAACTATATATTATGATAAATTTTAGTTTAGGCTTTATAGTTTGAAATGTATTTGGTTTGATTTTTGGGCTATAATGTGCTAGAAGCTTAGATACTTAAGACTTACTGGAAATTTAAGATTGAAGAAGCGCAATAAACAGGTATATTCCTATAAATTAATAGGAGTAAAAGCAAAACCTACACCAGTCTGATTTGAACACGCAATCTTCTGATCTAGAGTCATATGTGCTACCACTGCACCACGAGGTCATTTCTTTGTTATAAAATATAAAAATTTTATTAAACAGAATATTTGCACATAGGATCAATGTCAAAATTTCCAAATCTATTAGATTATTAAATAAACTAGCTTCATATAGATTAAAATTTGTCTCTTTGAAATATAAAGCAATTTTTTTTTAATGTCTTTCTTAATTATATAACATGACAGAGAAAGACAGGCTAACACAGGTTTTTTATAATTTATTTTATAAAATACTGTTTGATTAACAGTTATAAAAAAAATAAAAATATTTATAATCAGATAGGATCAAATGTAGTCAATATTTAACCGTTTTTGGTATTTGATTGATTCTACCAGTCAAATTCTATTGTTTTATTGATTCAACTATTGAAATATTTGATTGGTTATACTTGGTAAATAAATAGCCAAAGATAAGAATAACAGAAAGAAGCTCTTTCGGATAACACAATTTCACTTAGATGACCTTAACTCCAAGAGGAAACATTTTAGGATGTGGCAACCTTAAAATACCAAAATGGACAAAATGAAGACCAGATTTAAACTGGAAAATAGTTGAATGATTTTTCGTTGAAGGATATTTCCATCTTTCAAAGAATTTTTTATTTTTGTTGAATATTGCAACATTTATTTGAGCAACCACACCCACCTCTGGCAGAAATTAATTTTTCATGTTATCTCAGAGTTTGAGCAAAACTCATTGCGTAATGCAACGCTAGCTCAATTTAGTAGGGTCGTTTGGTTGAGTGAATTTCATATGAGCAAATGGGTGGTCTAAGTACTGCAAAACCAGCCAAATGGGCCCTTCTAGAAATATTGTCTCACCAATTTTTTGAATAAAATAGTCGAATACATCAAATCCCTCAAATTCCTTTTTGCTTTTTAAGATTTTTTTGCACCAATTAGCCAAAACTTGGTGGGTATACAGCTAGTCTCAATAAATAATCTCATTGGTGTATTCAAATATTCTGATTATTTTTTGAAAAGAATATCATATAGTTATAACAAAAAAGATGACATAGGTAAATCGTTTTTTTTTTTTATTAAAAACATGTTTAATTACAGTTGAACATCAAAGGGTTGAAAAAAGGACCATCACGAATCAAACTTACGAGTACCGTTTAGTAAGTCATGAAAAGTATCTTGGTATATCTGCAAGACTGGTAATTTAACAAATTTAAAGTTATTTTGCTGTACACTAATTTATTACAACTTACCGACGTATTAAAAAATTTCTAGTTCCAAATTACATTCATAGTATGTAAAATAAGTCCAAAATGCTGCATTTTGTTTTTGTTATTTTCCCTTAACCACAAAATTCAGAGTGTTGGCAAAACCAACAATTTCCTCGTGAATAACAAAGTTGTATACAAATTTGGATTTTGTAGGACTAACCCTTTTTGCTTGTCATGTCTAAAAACTTATATTCATACTAGATTTGATTCTGGATTGCTAATTGGCGTTATTCTTATAGATAATAAATATTCCTTAATAAATAAAAAAACAACTTCAAAACAAAAATTCATGTTATCTTTAAAAAGACGTGAATGCTTTTATGTCTTTTCACTCTGCTATATTAATAATATATATAATAATAAATTTATGTTTAAAAAAATATTTGATTTTCGATTAATTCTAAACTAACAATATATATATTTAAAAACTTATTATCACATCAAAATAACACTTTAACGTCATAAAAATGCGTATATGTTGTAATTAAAATTTAGTGAATTTAGTCAAGTATTTTTAATAGAATATTGAGTTTTTACCACATGGAGTTTTTCTTGAAGTTGTATAATATAAGCTGGTACATAATTCACACTGAAGATGCTTCGCAGGGGCAAATAGCCAGAATATGAAAAAAAAATACTTTTTAATTTTTGAAAAGAATTTTAACATATATAGAAAATAAAACGTTTTTCAGACAAATTCAGGGGAAAAAAATTAACAAAGTGAGAGACTTAAAAGTTATCAGCTACATAAACACTAATATTTTTAAGATGATGGTTATTAATCACTTCGTCTACAGTTTGATCTCTGAATTACAGGAAGCTATATGAAAAAACAACACCCCCATTAATATATTCAATGTATTTCAACTGTCTGCAATTAGTTTGTTCAGCCAAAAACATTAAATTGAAATTTTAAGAAATTACTACAGCACAGAGCTTACTGATGTCCATAACAATTACAGTACATACTCTGCTCCACTAATTTGAATTTTTTGGTGATTATGAAGATGCGTATTTAAAACTGTGCGAGGAAGAAAAAAAGATTGCAAAAGAAAAATTAAAATCAGGCAAGTTGAAATATGTTCAAACTTACATGCACATTATATGTACACAACATACCGACTATGCCTCGTGTGCATACCAAAATGTGTAGTAGAGGCTGTTTGATACTATATCCGGAAGTATTGTTTCTTTTTGGGTTGACTATTCCACCATCAACCTCACGTGTGGAGAGAGGTTTTTCAGTCATTAATTTGATAGTTTCTCCGCTCAGAGCATCATTGAATGAGCTTAACAGAGATCATTTCATGCCAATATGTTTAAACGGACCTGACCGCTTTAGTGAAAACAAATTGGAAAACTGTATCATAGACCTTTTTCCTCAAGTAGAGTCATGATAGTTTGGCGAAGATCTATTGACTTTTTAGATTCAGCAAGTTTTACTATACCCAGAAACTATTCAACCGATTGGTTTTTGAATGGATCTACAAACCTGGTGAAAACTGACATTTGGATCTATCAGCTTTGTCAGTAGATTCATCAGCGAGAATCGTAAAACCATCGGCAAGTTTCAGTTTCAAAACTACATCATCCTCCCTGTTATTGGAAATTAACTTAACAAGCTGTTCAAAACTGGTTGTGCTGCAATAAGTGGCGTTTTTTGGTATTGTTAATATATTGCTGCATATCATCCTCGCCAGTTTCTGCAATAAACTTTACAAATTCCTCATTTTGTTTTGCAGCCCACTTTTTTCTACAAAAGGTACGACGATTTGAGAAATTTTATTTTTATTCCATTTTTTTCTCAGATATTGTTTTGTCAGTAACACCTTTTTCAAGTTGACGATAAACACTCCCTTTAGATAAATTGGTTTTAACTTTGAGTTTTTACTTTAACTCACCTTTGTACTAAAAATAAGCTACGTGCTCAGAAAAAAGGCCCCTGGGTGATCTTCATGTTTTCGTTTTCGTGGACCAACACAGTCGCAATCTATTTGAGGTGTGACATAAGTCTTTGAAGTTTTATTGCGGCTTTTACCTGATGGCCTACCTTGACTTGGCATCCTGTGAAAATAAATATACATATATATCACATTAGCCGCAAACGAAGTTATGAAGTACTTTAGATTGCCTAAGAATGATTATTTTTTCTACGATAGATTATGTTCTGGATAGTGTTTAAACGCAGGAAAACAATAGAAAATTGTCTCCCAAAGTAGACCTTGTTCCTTACCGCATCCTAATCTAAATTACAAAAACATTTAGCCAGATTTCAATTTTATAAAAACATTTATCTTAATATCAATCACAAGTTTTAATTTTTTTAAATAAGTATATCTTGATAGTTTACATAAACTATCTCTTTGTTGGAAAAATATATTTAAAGATACAACAAATATTGATAAACGAAATAAAAAGAACTTACGTTATAATGATTATTAGTTTAAGAAATAATTGCTGCATGCACTTGATCGACAATGTTTTACTAAAATTTAGTTCTTTTTTTTCTTTTTTTTCAAATCTGTAATAAAAAATAAAGCTTATATTCGTTTCAATGAAGGAACTAACTGTCAATCACCAAGGTTACTTTGTTTATTGAACAATCAAATTTAAAACAATTGGATTGGATAATTGATTTCAACATAAGAATTACAGCTACATAGGAGAGCAGCTTGTTTTGATTTGTTTTAGTAAACTTATGTAAATGACTAAGGTGATCGAGAGTAAAATGTAACATTGTGGAATTATCAAAGGAATGTAAGTCATTTTAAGTAGTTCTCAGGTTCAAAGAAAAGCCAAATAGCAAAAATTTTCAGGGACCTTGCCCCTGAATCTCACTGGGGTTGCTTAAAGCGCGCCCCCAAGCTTCATTAAGAAATTGTTTTTTGCGGCTGACGCTGCCCAAAATAATTTTCTTAATCAGCCAGATGTTTTCAGAAATGGGTCATCTGAAATCAATGGGTATTTTCACAACAAGAAGTCATCAACATGTGCTTCAAAGCGTAAATTACAACCTTCTGTTAATGGTAGACAAAAACAGAATTCTATCATCGATATGTTTCCAGCAAATCAATCGCTGATGATTTTCTTCCCCAAAACAAACGACATTAGCTACTTAGTTGTCCAACTAACTCGTGAGAAACTTATAGTTTTCTTTATATAAATTCAGGGAAAGGTTCAAGTTACTATATTACGAACTGTATCTGTACGTAAACAATACCATTGAAGTAATAATACATTATGTTTAAATAATTTGAATTGCATACGATGTAACTGCAAGACAACATCGAAGAGTGTATGTGGCATACCAATATGTTCATGTAAAAAAAAATTATTTGAGTTGTATGTTGGTTCTTGCAGTGATTGTCAAGGGGAAAGGTGTAACAATATATAGAATTTGATAGAAATATTTTTGGTATATTTGAATGAATTTAAACGAAAAATTATATATAAAACTAAACTTGTTTAACTAGGAATTGTGTGGCGTCACTAATGTTCAATTTTAATAACTTTTTTTGTTGCGTAATTTTGGGGAAAAAAGTTAAAAATAATTGTGATGTCACAACTATTAATACCTTAAAAATATTATTAATATTGCATAATTAATAATTTAAAAATTAATAATTAGTAATTATTGCATAAAAATATTGAAGACTTATAATATAAATTTATGAAAAGAATTACAATTTAAATTGATTCTTTAGTACTTATCTCAAGAGATTTTTAAAAATACATTTTTAGATGCAATAATTGTGTCAATCATAAATTATGATTGAAATATTAGGATAAAACTACGTATTTTGCTCAAATTTGCCATTTGAGTGAAATTCCCCCTTTCAGTAAAATCAAAAATTTTCCCCGAATGGGGAAAATATTTGGGGTACTATTGGTTTTTGATATGTTATGAAATTGTCTTTCTTTTGATACCAAATATAGCTATGGCATATTTAATTCCCGGTTGAACCCTAATTCGCCCAGACTACTTATAAACAGCATAACAGTTTGTTGTTTTTTATATATTCTTTTAAAGAAATTTGGAAAACAAAACTCGGTAGAGCTCAGTTTAAGTTATGCTTTATGTTTAACATAATAACATCTTGTGTTTAGTTATTTTATTTGTGTTTCACTAGCAAAAACAAGGTTAGCAACATTTATACTTTTGAAGGTAAAATACTTAAAAAAAAACTTTATACGAAACACTCGCTCGAGTACAGAGCTTTACTTTTCGTTGTTACTAAAAAATGCTGTTTGCGGCAATTCTAGACCTCATTAGAATTCAAAAAAATTTTTGGCCCCTCAGCCCCACTATGGGGCTTTGGGTTTCACTGAACTAAGTTAATTCCCTCACAGCAAAACCAGTACCCCGAAAGAAACTCTGGATTCGCCCTTAATTGTCAAGATTATATGTATGGCCGTTTTAAAACTTTAACTTGTTTTTGAAATACTAAATTAAATTTTTGAAAGAAAACTTAAATTTTATTGATCCATTTAAATGCAGAACATAGCAAATACTTTTTGGGCATATGGGTCAAAAAATTCATTCGGCTAAGAAATGGTTGTTTGTCTTGGATGAAAAATTTTCTAGTCTGTGGCTTCATAATAAAGAGACTCGATTCCTATGTCCACTTTAGTAATTTGGCTTTACATAGGGAATTTATATTTGAAACTTAAGTGTTTGCTGCAATAGCATGCAATAATGAATGTGAGTGGTCTTTTTTTTTTCAATAGTTTTAGAGCAAACATTTGCACAAGACATGCTTAATTTTGGTGCTGAAAACATTCCTTGTAGCACTTTTTATTAAACAAATTATTCTTCAACAACAGGACCAAATTGGATCCTCTCTTGTTTATTTTAGGCAGCAAATGTGGATTTTGGGAATACCCTTTAGATCAAACACTTAATCTTCCAGAACCTCATCGGAGCGTTAACACTTCTGTGAACATGTCATTTTCAAACAAAAACAATTCATTCAAAAGATTTATTGTTGTTAATGTGGGAGGGTCTCAAAGAACAGTGGATTTGCACCTAGTTGAACCTTATGTTGAAGTTCTTTCTCATGGAGGTAAGTATTGTCAATGTATGATTAAAATAAAGATATTATGTGGTTAATAAGATAATTCACCTATACAATAAAATTAATAAAACAAAGAAATTGATAAAAGTATAGATATTAGTTAAAAGTATATAAGTTTGATATTTTCATCTTTATTTAATTTTAATTCAATAAGCTGTGATTGGGGCACAAAAATTTGATTTTAAAAAAATCTTTAAGTAATATATTAATTAACGTTGAAGGTAAAGAGGGGCGTTCCTATTTAACAAGGATTTGTCGCACAGTATAAATAGACTTTGGTTTAGATTTCCAGATGAATGATAAGATCGTAAGTTGTTATTGTAAGCCATAGCTGAATTTAATTTTCACAGAAATTTCCAAATGCTCTGCAGATCGTGATTTTGGGCAAGGTTGCCAAATGGATTTGCCAATAAATTTTACGCTGCACTCACTAAAATACTAAACTAAAGTCGTTTGAGTATATAACACTTGATAGTAAAAATTTGGAAGTCTTTAAGTTTTAACCAGGAGTATCATTTGCTCACTGACGTAAAAAAAATATCTAGCATTGTAAGAGAGAGGATAACTTAAAACCTGAAATGTTGAGCAATAGAGATTTTTTTCTTAGGTCCCAAGGAAGCAATTTCAAATTCAGAGGTGCGGATATTACTACTGATTTAAGGAAGGCAACTTTGTGGTTGAATTTTAGGTTCTGTTTCACAGGTAAATCTGATATTAAAGGGTTTACCATTCATAAATTTTTGAAACAATCAAACTTTATCTAAAGATAAAACAAATCAAAAATCTCATTAATTTTTCATCTGTTGATACAAGATTTAAATTCATTTTGATTACCAAAGTCGAAAGCTGATAGTGTAGGTAAACTCTTCTTGTTCGTTTCTTGTTTTCTTGTTCTTCTAATGTTTCTCCATTCATGTATATCAACGGAAAATATTAATGTAATTTTTAAGAACCTCTTTTGAGAATATTGCTTGAGGATTACCCATGATAAATGGTCTTGTTAGAATAAAAGAAGTGGTTGGCGATTATATTCAAACATGAAGATCATTGATGAGTACTACTTGCAAATTAAATCTTATAGCAGAGTTCAATGAGGATTTCTATTTAAACACACACGATGATTACATCATACACGATGATTACAACATACACTGTGATTTTTGCATAAAATCACAAAATTATGGACCCTGAAATAGCTGTTGGTTGGACATCTTTAATTTTCTGTTGATCAAAACTACTTAGTCTAAGGAATGTATTAAGTGAGTTTATAGCTCTTGAAAATCTGTAAACCTGTTTATTTCTCAGTATTATTTATATAACCAAGATAAACTTGATGTAGTTTCAGTATACTTGATTTTTCACTGCTGAAAAGTTGACCAGGAGATACCTGAAGAGCCTCCATTTTACTTAGATCATTTTTTTTCTCAGTTTCTTTGACAATTTAAAAACACCTTAAGTCTTATCTAGAATTTAAATTTACTTTAAAATTTCTAAATTCTGACAAATTTAGTCATTTTTAACCGAAGTGTCATAAATTTAGTGACAAAAGGAGGCTCCTCAAATTTTTAAAAGATTTTTTTTTTTTTTTTCAATTTCTGTATAGCATGTAATTTTTTTTTTTTTTTTTTTTTTACTTTGTTTTGATGGTAATTTGTTACATTATTTCCGATTGAAAGATATCAAAACAAACTGCTTCCTTTCTTAAGTTTTTTTTCTTTTTTCCAGCGATTCAGTAATACACAAAAGCATTGTTATAAGTTTTTTCTATATAGATACCATTTGATCTATATAGGTATTTTGCAATAAAGTTCCCTCAAAGTACATAATACATTAAATTCCCTCAAATTACATAATACACTTAGGCATCCAGAAGAATTGAAGCTTGTACAAAGCTTGGTACAAAGCCTTTTTCGACTTCTCGAAAGGACATTGTCACTTTTATTGCTTATTAGATGCACTAGTTTCTTTTGTTAGGTCATCATCATATTGGAGAGGAGTGCCGTGTTATTATTGTATTCAACGCCTGTTATTTACCAAAATGCAGTATTAAAAAATATCGTATTATAATGGAACAGCTGCTATAGTAAGCATTTATAATATTTCTTTATATAAGTGCATGCGTCTTCTTCTTTTGTACTGTTTTTAACATAAATGCATTTATTACACCTTTGCTTTATGTATATTGAAATTCATTTTACAACAGTAATTTTTGATATTATAATTATGACAAATTTCTCTGAACAATCATATAAATTTCATGGCAAATATATATAGAATTTCTAT
>JAUZNK010004587.1:0-10361 GCA_035046665.1 Euphysa ruthae | reverse complement strand
TATGTGTGTGTGTATATATATATATATATAAAGTGAAATATTAATGATTCTTTGACAATATCTTTTAGTTTGTGTTTTAAATTTTTAATACTCGCAGTGCATTGCATAATAACAACTATGATGAACTGCATAGAAACAGAGTTACATAGTTACAAATGCTATTTTTTTGTTGTGTTCATTAAATTAATAATTACTGTCACCAAGTTGTTCCTTTTGTAATATCTTTTTATTTTTGTGAAAGTAGTAACAAGAACTGTTATTTTAAACTGACTTCTTAATGTTTATTTTATACTCAAGCTGTGTAGGTGGTATTGAAAATGCACAGCTCTGTCCACAAGGAACATTTAACACTGAAATTGGAAAATCAAATGTTGCGGATTGCAAGGTATATTTTTCTTTTCTTCTAAAATGTAATTAAATTTATTTTAACCTTTAAGTTATAAGATTGCTGAATTAGGTAATTTGACTTTCTGTTTTTTTTTAATTTTTGCGTTGTAATTTTTTTTATCTTAATATATGTTTTATTGTTAAAGAAATTATTATTAATTTTTAAATACAAAATTCGGAAATTCTGTCAATTTGTGCTATATACACCTATCAGAGCTTTAAATAATTATTTCATGTAGCTTTAAATGTTAGAGATATTGACATTCCTCTTTTACAGTGTTGAAGGCTTCAACATATCTGAAATACAGTACAATAACAGTGCAACAAATAAAATAAAGAAAATCGTATTTCTCTTTCAGTGAAATACAAATTTGAAGCTAACCTAGTTGCTTAAATTCTTTTTAAATTTTCAGGAATGTCCTTCTGGCTCGTATTGCCCTACAAGAGCTTTAGTATCTCTCTGTGCTTTTGGTATGTACACAAACAAAACAAGAAGTGTGTCATGCTTGCTCTGTCCCCAAGGTCATAGTTGTCTTATACAATCACATTTACCTGAGAAATGTAAAAATGGATTCTATAGTTTTGAAGGTGATGCCAGATGCTTTGAATGCCCTGCTGGTTCATTTTGTGTGGATGGTGAACCTCCAGTTCAATGTTTGGAGGGTGAATATTCTTCCAAAGGTTCTTTACGCTGTAATCCATGTCCTGTTGGTTATAAATGTGAAGTGGTTGGTTTGGAGACACCAATTCGATGTTTGAATGGTTATTATACAGAGCTTGAACGTCAAACATCTTGTCTTCCATGTGAAGCTGGTCATAGTTGTAAAGACGGAAAATCATCATCATTATGTCAAGCTGGGACATATAGCCCATTTCTCATAAGTGAATGTTTGCCATGCATGAAAGGTAAACAATATTATGGTTTGTAGGAGGCATGCTTGTCATGCAAACATGCTAGTTAGCAACTTTTTAATTGAAATTCAAGATTAAAACTTTCATTACTAATAATAAAAAATAATCTAAAAAAAAATTTACAGGGCTGCAAATTTACATTGGTTATCGAACAAGGATTGTTTAAAACGTTAAAAGTTATTAACATTTATTTATTGGAAAGCATTTTAAGCTAGTAAACTGCATAGCACATAATTGTTTTAAAAATATACGGTGGAATTAAATATAACTAAAAATTTGTGATTTGATTTATGTTTGTTATGGGTCTACCTTTTACATTTTTTGTTTTTTTTGAACAAAAGATTGGGTTATTTTAGAAGGAAAACTTTTTTATTAAATATAGGCTTTAACGCTAATATTTTTTATTAAAAGATAATGTACAAGTTTTCTTCAGACTTAAAAAAAATTTGCTTGGTATAACTATACCTCTACCTTTCCCACATGCTATTATATCCCGCTAAGTCAAACCCTCAACCAATAAGAACAAACTGCTATACATGTTTTTAAAAATTGATAAACAACAAGAACAAAAACAACAAGAACTAAAAACAGAGAAAAATTAATCACTTTCTTAGCACTGGTCTGGTATACAGAGGTTGTGAATTAGGGGGGACCTGTCACTATAATATCTAAGTGAACGTTAATACTATTTTCCATATTGAATGTTTACCGCTGCTTTTATTTTCATGTTTTCAGCCACTCCAAAATTTTTACTGCAGAATAAGGCAAACAATTAACGTTTGATTAATCTATACAAACAAACATCAGCAGAGAGCCAAAATTCAATTTTTGTTCTATCTGATCGTGTTTAAGCAAAAAAATTTGCATTTGATTTTTTCAGTGCATTACGCTTGATTTTTGGCTAGCCCACCAAGTTTGTACAACAAGACAAAAATTTTGGTATTCAAACATCAGATTTTTATTTTCCAAGGTGGGCAGAGAGTTTTCTTTTATATTAGAAGTATGGCATAAGCATTATTTGATTGAAACTCCAGTTAAATAGAATCTTTAACAAGATTTTTTATTTATTTACAAATAAAAAATGTGTGAATAAGTCAAAGCAAGTAGTATTATATATCGGACATTTGATACTTAACAAGAAGATAAATATGCTGGCTGTAGTACTTTAACATTAACCAATGAAAATCATTTTAAACTCAAATAAGCGACTTATTAGACAATTGATTTTTAAAAAAATCTTTGAAATACCAAAACGTGATTTAAGTTTTATTTTTGGAAATTTTGGATCTTGAAGTAAATTCTTTGAATAAAGTACCCTTGAGACTATTTCTTATTTGGCATTTATACACCTTCGTCATTTTATATTGTTTAGACTTTTAATTTCTCTGAAAAGCCTATTACCTATGTTTAAAATTTACCAGATACATTTATGATAACAAAAGGATTGTAACGGTTTTTTAATATGGTATGTGTGTTCAATGTCATTTTAATATGGTATGTGTGTTCAATGTCATTTTAAAATGGTTTGAACTATTAACAAACATTCAGGTAATTATAATTACAAGACAGAATATTATACAGTTTGTTTTCTCTTTTAATAGATTTTTACTGCATCTAATTTTGTATGCAAAATTTTTATAAGAAGTTTACCAAAATATAATTTTTTTAAATGAGCATAAGTAAATTTGAAATTGTGTGTGATAACAAAAAGAACTGTTCATTTTTACGATTATAATTTCTTTAGGGAATATCCTTGTGCTTATAGCACAGTTTTGTGCCATAGTCCTGACAGACTTTTGATAATAAGAGCTGTCAATATTTCAGTAGGTTGTTAGTTTTCATTGAGAGAATAAATGATATTTTTTTACAGTTTTTACTTTCTTTAGCATTATTGCAATAATTCTAGTGTGAAAATGTCAATAAAACTGCAAAAATTAATTTGAAAAAAAAATTGAAGGAAACAAAAACTTTAAGTTTTTCAAAGTTAATCAAGCAATAGTTGTATGGTAATGTTTAAATCAACTTTAAATCTGATTTTAGGAACTTTTAGTTTACCTGGCTCTCACTTATGCCAAAAATGTCCACCTGGGATACAATGTGATAATCCAAGCAAGCCTCCAGAATCTTGTCCTGATGGATATTATTCAAGTCAAAATGGTACTTGTTTGATATGTCCAAGTGGATTCAGGCTCCTTAATAATAATTCATTGTGTGTACCATGTAACCCCGGTTTTTACTGCCCAAATCCAAGGTAAGAATTGCATTTATAATTTTTTGTTTGATTTTTGATTACCGATTTTCTGGTTTTTGATTAGGAAATTTTTAATTTGGAAGAATATCTGCAAAATCTTGTCAACGAATCGGGCAGTGGCTCATTTTAAAGCTCCTATTTGTGCTACGGCAACATTCAATAACAAAGTTTTTTCTTTTCGCTCTTGAGAGGATTTGAACCCACGGCATTTCCGATTACAATGCAATACTATCGGAAAAACTAAAAAAACTATACATGTAGAAAAGCTTTTGACATCAGAAGACCACTAATTACAAAAAGAAAATCTAAAATTTCGAAAATTTTTTTCATTTTATATATGTGTATTATAAATTAATAGAAGGCTTGAAGTTTATGTAAAACAAAAGAGAAGAAATTAAGCAAGTAATATGAGATGAAAATATTATTCAACCACAGCAAAATATTTACTGATATGATATAAAATATATACTGTATTTTACCCTTTAAGTCCTTAAGAGTTATTCTGGAGCTTTTTCCAGGCACTTAGCAGTTAAAATCCTCAGTTCCCGCATAACTTAAATTTTGTCCAAATGAATAGTAAGTTGCTTAAAAAATCATTCATTCATTCATTTATTTCTGTGAAGATTTAACCTTTCTTAAATTAGTTTTTTTATATGCCCTAAGATTGTTTATAAATTGATTTACAAGCTCCACATGACAGAAGAAAACCTATATTTTATTGGTTGTATTTACTTTACAAGGGAGCCAAGAGAATAAGTGTGTCACATATATGTGTCATGTGGAATTCAAAGATTTTATCATGAGTTATCATATTATAGCTTATATTTTTATCTCAGTTACCCAATGCTCTCATGTATACCTGGCATGTATTCACTTGGTGGAGCAGCATTAAATTGCACAGCTTGTCCTGCTGGATTTGCTTGTCCTAAGAAGGATGCAGCACCTATTCCATGCACTTCGGGTAAGTGTGATTAAATTACAAACAATGATTACTTACTTACTTACTTACTTAAATACTTACTTACTTACTTATGGTAGGCAACACATTTTTTTTTTGTTAGTTTTATAATAAAGTTAGCTCAATGCCTGCTTCTAAACGAAGTGGTTGGAAAAAAATTACACTGTATTTTTTTTTCTTTCTTTTTTGTTTATAGCAAAATTGCATATTCACCGTGAAAATAATTATTATAATTAATTGTTATTTCTAATTATTAATAATTATTTTTATGCTTATTGTTTTAGCATGAAAATTTGAATAAATATATAAATAAATATATTTCTTTACTGTCAGGTGAAAGATAGGTACCTGAGCAAAGTGAAAATTTGCTATCCACTATTTTAAGCTTTACATGTTTCTTGTAATGCTCTCACTATTATTGAAAAAAATCTTTTATTTGATTTATTTTTTTCTAAAGTAATTTTTTTTTTAGTCAGTTAAAGTTTCTTAAGAAACTTATGTATATGGTGATGAACTTTTGTTCTAACCATTGATTGGACATTTATTGAAATAGTTCTCAGGTTGCCTAATTCATAAAGGTGACCTATTATCTAGCCTCTTGAAAAAATATTTCGAAGTTATGGAAGCTATGTGCAAGCTTTAGTTTAGGCAGAATGAATCACCATGCAGCCAATGATTTCAATATGATTTATTTTTTAAACTTTGTAATGATCCATTTAAACTCGGAAAAAAAAAAAAAAAAAAACCGATTAGATATTGCAGTGATTTCCTGCCTAAGAATGGGAATTATCAGCAAGTAAAACAAATAATTATGGGAATTTTGACTTTAATGGGGTTAGAATATGTTTTTATTTATCCTTACTATAAAGGAGGTATTACACCGCAAAAAAGACCAAAATTTCCAAAAATTTTCATACCCCGATTTTTAAAAAGTCCTGCATAGTTTATAATCGAGCAAATCTTTTTAGTAATTTCTGTTAGATTTCTTTAAGGGGAAACTGGAATCCTTTTATTTTTTATTTTATTTTCATGAATTTATAATGTAAATATTGTTAAAAATAGTTATAATAATATTGGAAATAATTTTGTGGGAATAATAATACAAATCTTGTTTAAAATAATGTTAGAAATAATGTTTTGAGCATAATTTTAAAACTATTAAGTTTTTAGAAAAATATTGTAAATTAATTTTTTGATGAAAAAACATTAACAGATAATTTTTTAACAAAAAAATGTTCACAAATAATGTATTGAGGAAAATAGTGTTTGAAATATATGTTTGAATAGAATATTTTTATAAATAGTATTTGAGGGAAATAAAGTTAAAAGCAATGTTTTGGATGAAAAAAATGCTATGTAGCTTGTATATAGGTATAGTCTTTTTAAAGGAGTGTTCCTTTCGATTTTGCGGCTTACCTATAATTTGAAATAACATTACACCGTCACACAAAAAATTAAACTAAAAAAACCATTTTCTTCAGCTTTGTTTTTAAAAAAAAGTTTGATTTATGAACTATGCAAATAATAATATTTTCTTTTTCTTATTTTTGTAAAATTTAGATTTCTGTTGAACCTGACTAGGGTTTTTATTCCAGTATGTTTTCAAGCATTTTGGGAAAATCAGAAAAAGTTCATTCCCTTGAAAACCTTTTATGAAAGCAGAACTTTAAAGTTTGGACCGAAATAAAAAATAAAAGTATTTTTACATTATTTTGAATTTATTTATTTATTTATTGTTATTTGCATTTTTACGCTTTATTATGCTTATATACTTAAAATACCTTTCTTAACTACTCATGATTGACACACTCTTTATTTAAGCGTATTTAATTTGTCCGAGATGATACCTATGAAGTTTTATTTTTATAGATGGCTAGGGACCATACATAAAGAATGTCTGCACAATTTTGGAACCCCTCCCACTGGTCCGGAACTATCCAATATTTAGTTGACACAATTAAAATACAATACCTTTTACATATTAAGCAATAAGTTCAAACTAAATCACAAACTGAGTGAGGAGAAAACTATATGCTCAAAAAGATATTGCTATTAACCAGGGTATAATTTTTTGATAAATTTTTTGGTAATATTTATAAAATAAAATAAGCGCTAGTTACTTTAGTTAGAAATTTAAAATTTAAAGCGTAGATAGTGTTTATCTTAACACAAGAAACATTATAAGTGATTCTTTGCTTCAAATAGTTGTTAATAATAGTTTAACCAATCAAATAAAACCAAAACTAACCAGCAGAAAATAAATTGAAAATAAACCACCAAAGTAAGTTTCATCAGAAAAAATCATTAAAGTTATAAGTTTTCTTTAAACAGATATAAAATCATTCACAATGATTTTTATAGTAACAATGTCATTTAAATTTAACCCTTACACTCCCAGAGTTTTATCACATAGATTCCCAGAGCAAAATTAGCAATTTCTACCTAAATTATTATTCTCTCCTCTTAATTTCACTGAAACTGTCATTGCCAATGTTATTCAATGTCATCTTCGCAGTCAACTTCCTTACTCAAAAACTTTAGGCAAAAAAAATTTTCTTTGTTCGGTTTTCTGTGTATAGTGCGCCAAAAATGCCAAATTTATCTTAAGTGAGTTTAAGCAAACACAATAATTTTTTTCAGTGCTATAACTGTCCGAAACAGCATCACCTGCATGGCCGGTGACAGGGAAAAAATGATGATTTTCTAACACCCGTTGAAAGAGTTGAATATATTTATTTTTTGTGATTAAAAAAAACCATAACACCTAGACCTATTTTTGGTTTATTTGAAGACATGTTATGGATGTAAAAAGATTGATTTTGTGGTGCCAGTTTTTTTGTTCTGCACATTTTATATAAATTATTCAGCCTATATCTTTAGTATGATAATCATTATGTTTATTATCAGTATAAGCATTATGATCATCGATGATCTTTACAATTAAAAAAACCCAGGCAGAGTAAATAAATAACAAAAGGCTAACCATGTCACCCACCTCTTTTATCACCGGTTTATTCTTGAGAAAAAAATGGCTATAAAATTATACTGTACTGAATTATGGCTGTTTGAATGCTTAAAAAAAGTTTTTTTCTAGTTTTTTGTAGACATTTTTTTTTAAGCATCATGAATTCAGTTCACATAATAAAAAAAATCAATCAATTTTTAGTAACCAATAATGGTTCTTAATCCCTAAATGTTTGAGGACTATAACTATATTTTTTTCCACATATGTCCACGCAATAAACAAGTGGACTCAGATGCTTTTCATTCTTCTGCATGCCAAAAAATAGCAGTGTACTTGAAATTATACTTGTTTTATTTTAGCCTAAGTAAAGTTTAAACTCAAGATTAACTTTTTTATTCTTTAACTTAGTTTCTTCTGAAACGTGTTTTACCAATTTTATATAGGTTGAATTTATAGTATGCCGTTTTAATGAATGCAAATTTTAGAATTTTTTATAGTGTTTTTTTGGTATTTTGAAAATTATAATGCTTTTTTCAGTTTTATTGTAATAAGTAAGTAATGAATTAATTGATAATTAATAATGTGTATTTTATTGATCATCAGAATATTTTAATCTCAGAAACTAGATTTTTGTATTAATGTAATATTTTTGCACTATATAAAATTGCAAGATATTGTTTTTTTTTTTTTTTTTTTCCCGATCAACTGAGTGTAAACTCATAAACAAATGGCCTGTAGATCAAGAAATTAAATTGGTCACGTCTAAATTATGTTAAAAATGATAGATATGGTAAATATAATTAATGCAATAATATATTTTTAATATAATTACGCAATTGTATTAAGTGCAAATATGTAGATTTAATATCTGTTGGTTCATATTTTTGTTAAAATGGTTTTTTATTTGGCTGTAAATACAATGATAAAAAGCATAATTTTTGAAGAAACTAAGCTCAATTGCAAAATTTTTTATTTATATATAAATTCAAAAACGTGTTTATGGACAATCTACACAGAAATAAATATTTGTTAAAACTAAATATTACAAAGGCAAATTATATTATATGCAAAAAGGTTAAGAAAGTTTTATTTGCACACGCTTGAAAGTTACAAGTAAAAAGTGATGCTAGATTGTAAAATTACTAAAAAAATATATTATTTCAATTGTTACATTTGCTTTCCAAACTTTTACAAGTGCCAAAAAAGCCAGGATCTTAAAAATAGGTACACAAGCCTACAATCGCACAACATATTTTTGCTGTCATACGCCGGTTTTCTTTTCGAGTACCACATCGTACACACATTTTTTTTCAAGTTATAATTTTAGTGTTATGAAGGTTTTACTTTTTTAAGTTTTCTACATCTTGTCCACATAAAAAAAGAACAATTTCATTAAGTTTAAAACAGCTTTTAGATTAACAGACATTTCCTTATTATTTAAAAAAAAAAAAACAAAAATACCAGAGATTTCATTTCATTTAGCAAATAAACTGGTAAAAAAATGTTTTTTATTTTGAAACCACTATAAATGATTAAAAAGCGGTTGATTTTTTTGTTTTATCTCGTTTGTCTCTATTCGTTGCATGGTTAGTGCCATAGTTCGATATCAAGTGAAACCAAATTTCTTCATTTAAACGTTGGTAACTAAATAAATAATCAATAAGTAAAAAAATAATTGGGATTTCAATCTAATAAATACATTCTGTGAACAATCTTGCAAAAACTGCACTTGTATTTAAAAAAAATAAAGTCGTTAACTGCAAAATGAATAAAGAGTTTATTTTGTCTACAATTTAATTTGTTTATTAGTAACTGCTAAGTTTACTCCAATTAACTCATCTAACTCATTAATTATTCATGAACTACTAGTCCTGTAAAACCATAAAAATTATAATATTATCTTTTTGTTATTTTTATGTGGTTAATATTTTGATGTATGATTTGCTGACCCTCACTCATTCATTGTATTTTGCATGGTGTGGGTGTACTTAGAGCTCCTATTCAAGCTTATGGTAAAGATTATGGTTTGCGAAAGCATGGCAATCTTGTTGGAAAGCCTGAGTTAAAAATGGTATATGGTAATTGTTGAAAGAAGAAAACTGCAACACAATTCAACAAACAAAAAATTTTCTTGCACTACCAGTGATTAATATACAATAAAGCTGTAAATAGAAATAAATTCACTGTCAAAAGTATTGAAATTAATTTTGATTTGGTTTTCATCTATTGGAAGAATAGTTTATACAAAAAAATGTTTTTATGGTATATCGCATACATAGTGAAATAAAAATATTATTTTTAATTAAAATTAGGAATTTAGATTTAGCTTACAGTATGAAACACCCGCCTTTGTAAAGACAAAATTAAATATTAATATATATTTTGAATATGATATGAAATATAGTGTCTAGAGTTATAAAAATCTTTGCTTTAGTTTATATAAAATGAAAATAAAATGTATTGGTGGCTCTATATTGCTTGTAAATTCTTGATGAAAAATCGGTTTACGAACGTTGTTTATGATACATTCTTGATGAAAAATGGGTTTACGAACGTTTTTTAATTTACAATTTATTTTGCTATTCACAAAAAACGTAATCAATAAATTAACAATGCTTGCTAAATCTTATTTATTTAACAAATTATTTTATTATTTTTTGTATAGAAAAAAATAAAATTAAAATTTTTATAAAATTATTTTGCGTTGATAAAACATAGTCAACATGGCCACTACTCCTGGAAACTCCTGGAAACTCCTGGAATTGTTTTTCACTCCTGGAAATACTCCTGGAATTTACAAGAACTCCTGGAAAACTCCTGGAATTTCGTAATTTGTCATGAAATAAAAAATAATTTCGGTTTCGTAATTAGATTTTTAAGATTTCGAA
>JAUZNK010004586.1:0-10361 GCA_035046665.1 Euphysa ruthae | reverse complement strand
ATAATCCAAACTGCAGATAAGCTCATTGGTTTTTCTCCTCGGTCATCAGAAATCCCAGGTCTTATTTGCGGAGGTTTTCGGTTATTTCAATTTAGATATATTATATTTTATTATTTATTAATCCTAATTTACACTGTAATAAAAAAAACAATAAATTTCATAACACAAAAAAAGAATATTTCTCAAAAAATTTGTCATGTTCAGGTCTTAACGATCTCACCTGTTTTCGGTTTATACATTTTTGTGTATTCTAAATTGTTAACTCTTCTAAATAAGTATAAAATATTGCGATAAAAAGCCATTAAAACAATTGCCTTAAATAATATTTTAAAATGATACAGTATCTGTTATTAACTTAGGTTTTAAATGTAAAATAAAAAAATTTGAAAATTTTTATTGACTTTTAAAGAAGTTACATGCAGGCAACACGCAGATGTTAGAGAAAAAAGCTGCCAGTAATGCAGGCAAGCATGCGGGAGTGAAAACAAGCCTAATTGTGAATTTCTTTGAGAGTTTCAAATTTCTTTGAGAATTTTATAATTTTATAACGCCAAGTAAAAATGATAACCAACGTATCAAGAAGTTTAGGATTTATTCAATTAGCACCTTATCTTTCTTGTATCCTCATGAATTTTAGATTTTTTTGTAAACGCTCAGTGAATAATCAATAAAAAGTTTATTAAAATACATGGACAATTTGACATGATATATTAGTTTGTTTTAGAGTTTTTTCTTAAATTTTAAATTTCTTTAGCAATTACATGAATAAAAATACAAAAAAAAAATCAACCTAAAAACAATAGAGTAAGAAAAACTTGGTCTAAGAGTTGTAAATTTTGTTTCCATGATTCTTAATTTTGAAACGAAGACACTTAATCAAAGGAGAGTTACACGGAGATGTAATAAATAAAACAAACAACAGATCGAGTGAGATCCTAAATATTATTAAAAAGGCTATTCAACGAAGATATTCATTCATAAAAAAACTTTAATTGTATTAAAATCGTGATAATTTAAAAAAAGTTAATCGTCATCGTAAAGTATTGCAAATGTTAATTATTAACATCATAGGAGTAATTATAAGTAAATATCATACCGTCAAGAAAAACGCTACAATTTTTATCACACAAACCCATAGGTGTATAAATTCATAAGAAGGGTGAAAGCGATTTGATCCCCATTCACAGAACAACACCTATTTAGGCCTTATTAATACTCTTCAGTTGTACTTTATTCTACCTTATATACAAAACTAAAAACATATGGCGTAGAGAAAAGATCCTAGCATGAAAATCGATTCAATAGAACAAAAGGGAAGCGCCACAACTGTTATCGCCTATATCCGTGGGTGCATAAATAATAAATCTATAGCACACACCCTCTTTAGATTTTTAAAACTTTTACAGACAGTGAAAAATAAGCTTTTATTTTAATAGAAAAAAACATATAATCGAAGCATATGGCGTCCAGGTTAAGATATGTATGCAGATTTCTTAGTAATCTTAGGCAATAATTTTTAATTTAACAACACAAATTTATTCTGTTATTTTTTGTTTTCTCCCGCTCACAGTAAAACGATAAAAAAATAAGGGAAATAAAAAACACTTTAAAATACTCCAAACCAAAGCATGATCACACTTCTGCGGATCCTTAAACCAGCTGAAGTAAATTTTACTTATGTTTTGTAGTAGTTTTACTGGTGAATTTTAATTATTATTCAATTAATTCTAGAACTTCCATTTAGGCAATATTTTTCCATTTTAAATAATATAGGATTTAATACAAAATCCACTAGTATTTATATTGGAACTATTTGAATTTTTATATTGGAACTAAGATATGGAACTAATTTCTTCTATTTTATGAAAACAATCTATTATTCCAAACTTATATTAAATTCTCATTAACTATTTCCACAATTTGTAATCCGCATGTTTTTTCCAAACTATTATACATCTTTTGGATTAAGTAAATGCAAATTACTTTTTTTAAAGAAAAATTTTCAATATTTTTTAATCAAAATTGGTCACTATTTTTTTTTTAACGAAAGTGTTGTGAATGAAGAAATAAAAATTAACAAAGAAAATTATCCGTATGAATTAGGCTTATATTTTAAGCCGGTTTGACAAGTATTTCCTTAAAACAATTGTTATCGTTGCTCATCATAATATTTATATTTTCAAGGCTCGCATATAAAATTTGTGCTCACTTATTGTAATCTTACAAGGTTTTCGCTCTTAATGATATGCATTACGTTTCTTTGCAATAGAAATTATAAGTTGCATGTTAAATTATGTTATTGCCAGAGGGTTCAGTGTAAATACAGTCGTTACAGATTTATTAATAAAACTATCATTCTGCGTAGACTGTAATATATATTTCCTTTCTAATTAAAATGCCAAAATACTTTGTTAAGACCTTCTGTCTGAATAAAAGTTTAGACATATAGAGCTTTGAAAATTAGAGCTTTTTGAAATTATGATTTATAAAGATATTTTGTGACCTCATTGTTCTTTGTTTCACTTTTACCTCCCTTTATTTTAGTTTTAGATTGTCTGTTTCAGTTCTTCTTGTTGTTTGCACCAATGTCGTTTTATAATCAGTGGTATATTTTTACACCATTCTGTATTTTTCTTATCATTTGCTTCACTCCAACGATATTGGTTTATTTAATTGGTTTATTCACTTTATATTTCTTGTTTATTTCGCCATAGTCAGCTTTTGATCATTTTCTGATTTTTAGCTCCATTTTCTCTATCTTTTAAAAAATCCTTCTCCTTCGCTCTGCATCTAATTTACATGTTTGAAATTTTTGCCCTTTGGATGATTTTTCGGTTTTGCCTTTGTCTATTTCCTAGAGTAATTGGAATGAGTACTAAAAAGTCTTTTGCTATCATTGTTAAAAAAAAAAAAAATTTAATCCCAAAGAGGTAATTATTTTTGCAGATAGTTATATACCATTTTCATATTGTCTACCGAAATTTATATCTACAGCAAAAAATTTTGGTTCATAATAATGTGCTTTTTATATCACGTTCTTTAAAAATACTTGATTTGAATGAAGAAGACAACCCTAAAAAAAAATTATCTGCAGAGATAATTACAAAAAGTTATGCTAGATCGATTTACGCAAATAAATTCAAAAGCAATATAAACCTTATTCTCATACCACAATTCTCTTAGAAATAAAGTTTGTAACTTCAAAAAATTTAACGTAATATTTAGTGTGTTTGTTATGTTGATGTTTGTTACATTACTCTATAATCGTGACTAAGCTTAATATAGCATATATCGTATTAAGCATATATGGTGTGAAAAGCACCTAAAATTAGTTAAAAGCACATCCAAAAGTTTTTCAATTTCGTTTTTTAGTGAAATTTTGATAAGTTGAGGAGTCTATTCAGAATAATATTAGAAATAAAAACTCTTATCAACTCAGTACATAATATAAACAAAGCTTTATTTGTCATTTTTAAACTACCAGCTATCTAGATTATTATTTCAATGCGCTCTTTTTTTTCCATTAAGTTTATTATTTTATTCACTTGCTTTAAGCGGGTTTTCAACGCCATAAAGTAGTCTAAATAACGAAGAGAAGATTTATAACGACATAAAATGTAAAAAAGTTTTTCACTTTCGTTTTGATGAAATTGTTTAGTGAAATTTTGATAAGTTGAGGAGTCTATTCAGAATAAAATTAGAAACAAAAACTCTTATCAACTCAGTGCAAAAGTAAATAAAGCTTTATTTGTAACTCCTGCTCTTCCTTATTTTAAAATATTTTTAAATGAAGTTTAAGCTTCGGCCTGCATTTGGTGGCCCCTTTTACACACGCTGTTATAAACCCATTTAGGAGGTGTTTTAACCTTCAAACCAAAATCTTCCGGGTTATGTTGGTCTAGTGTTGAAATATTCAATTTTCACATCTTGCATATATAATGACAGTGTTTTATCTTAGATCCTAGTGATGCAGTTGGTGGAATTAGTTCACTTTATTTTTGTTTTTATTCACATATTTTGGGAAATTTCGAGAGTATAAATCTGAAAAAATCAGTTAAACCTTTGATTGTAGTATTAGAAACATCATTGTTGCAGCCAAGTTTACTTAACGTTTCCAAAACATGATTTGGACTGTTAGTGAATGTTTTCCTGCTAGACAATTTGGATTTTCCGTAGAACTCGCCAGTTTGATCACATCCATTAAAACTGTGAAAACCTGTGCAGCTGACTTTTTTCACTCCTACATCTATTTATCGAGTTTTATTGATTTTACCAGTACGAAAAAAAAATGATTTGTGAACAAAGTTTGCGTCTAGGGAACAGAACAAAATTTTGTAATGAATCTGTACTTGCAACATCTAAACGTACACAACCAACAAAGTGTCAGCTTGCACTGGTTTTTAAAAACAACAACGCGTTTCCTCCCTTTGTCTTTAAAAGCAGCAATAAACTTATAGCTTAAGTAAATCTTCAGTTGCCTCTTCGCTTTAAGTGTGATACGATTTGATTGGTAAATTTTGGATGACTGTGTGCATTCAGGTAAGCAAGCACGACATCAACTTCGCCCATTCTGAACACAAAATTTCAGGATATTTTTTGTCTTGTTTGCAACTAATGCCTTTTGAATACAGCTGCAAATCCAATGTGAAGATATTCTTCCCTTTGACCAACTATCATCATCTTTAAATTGAAAAACAGCAGTTATGACTCTTCAAAATGGAATGACTAATTTTCTTGATTAAGATGTTCTTTTCAGATGATTTTTTCTTCACGTAAAATTTCTTGAAGAGCGTCTCTGTTACTGTGAGCAATGCCAATAGCTTTTCCTTGGGCAACATCGCTACAGACTTGCTCGAGTTTTGAAGTGTTCTTGTTCTATAAAAACTTTGCATCAGCAACATTATTAAACTATCAAACTTTTAAGACAAGGTTTTTAATTTGATATGTCTTCATCAGGCATAGCATTTTCATACAGTAAATTTCGAGAGGAAGCGTTGATGCTGTTCATGTTAAGGACTTTGCTGAAGCTTTCATTAAGTTCTGTCTCTACTATATTTATAAGTTGCTCGACTGAAGTTATAGAGTTAATAGATATTTCTTATTTTAGCACCTAATGGTTGTGACTTGTTTGCTTACAAAACCCAAAAATCGAGATTTTATTTTACCTTGTTTGTGACATCGTCAAAAGCACTAAATTTTTTGTTTATTCGCAAGAAGAAGGACTTGTCTTCCAGTTTTTTTAGCCATTTTTAACATTAATTGTCCGGTTGGTAAATATATTACTGATCTAAAAACTCCGCTACACTTCTGGCAGTTTATGCAAAAATCTCTGTCATATTGAACAGCTTGAAAGCGTAATTTAAGTTCTTCAGCACCTTGTTATTATCTTGTGATAATTTTTGATCTGCCAGTCCGTCTTTTCGTCAAAAAGGAACTTCCTTTGCTTATTGCCTCATTGAATTGATCAAGCACTCTGTCACACTTTACCACATTTCCAAAATCAGAGTAACATTGTCTGTGATAAAAACGATCATTTTCTATGGTATCCCTAGGTTCTCTTTCGGATATCCTTTGTACAAAACCTAATCTGATTTAGATGGGAGCTTTTACATTTCAAACTCTTCCACCACTATGAACAAATAAACAATTTGACCCATAGTTGTACTTATACTTCTATTTACCATGTGTCTTCTTTTTAACGCCTCCTTTTTAGAACAAAGGAGGGGTCCCTCTAATTAACACTGCTGACATATATCTTGAAAGTTTGATAAACTCCCAGGAGTTATAAAAAGAAATGATTTATAATGTAGATACAATTGCACCCAAAATAAACAAGCTATATTGAGCATATAATGTAACTTTTCCTACAAATTACATTAGCACATTCTGTGCGGGAACGAACGTTAAGGTGCGGGGAGGGCTCTAAATAAAAAGGAGTTCGATTGCATTTTTATTGTTTTTTCGGAATATTCTCGTAAGTAAAATTATTAATTGGTTTCGTTCCAAAATGATAATTTTAAAGCTAATTGGATCCACGCCAATGGGGAGTAACTGTATGATTTCTTTGCCATGGAAAATTCTCCAAGTAATGGCTTTTGAGGGGAATACAGGTTCGCTTTTTTGTCGTATTAACCCTAGCAAGTAAAAAATAACCAGCTTCATTTAACACTTTTACTATGTGCATTACAATTCGTAAAATAATATAATTTAACTAAATGGAAAACAAAAAAAGTGGTAAAAATTGTTTCTTTTATATCTCAAGCATTGCAAATGTCTGCATAGTAATAAAAATTTCACTGATATATTTGGGAAGAATTACCTGCTAAACTTCTCTCCCTCCAACCTGACTGCAATCTTGCAGTTCAGTTTGAGCTATCCAATAATTTCTGCTGTAAATGTTGAACTATACAGATAAGCTAACTATATTCTTATAAAACAGTTTTTTTTAACATCGGCGTAAATGTTTAATTTTGCAACATCATTTTTCATTTAAACTAAATGATAACAACATTAACATTTATCTTACTCGAGCTGTTCTGAGGTATGTTGACAAAAGTTGTTGTGTTTTAATAGCAGTGGTATTTACTTGCGTTCGCATTAGATTAACCTTACTAATCATGTTTTTTTTTTATACCGGTCAACAAGTGAATTGGTGTTCAAGTATTTTATGAATTCAAGGTTTCCAGTCGCTCTGGCCTCTTTAACACGTTGGTCAGAAGAATATAATTTTCTTTTGTCTTCAGTTTTTATTGGGATATGACTTTTTGTAGTTTCGTTGCATGCTTGGATAATAGTATATCTTCATGTTGCCAAAGTTGAGGCTCTCTCTTACAGATTATTTGGTATTTGTTGGTAATATTGACGTTGCATTGTTGGAGAGCGGTTGTTTCATTCATTGAATTTCAGTCATAATGAGGTTGAGAAGGTCTTCTTGGCGCTCGAAAATTTTTTTCGCAGTAATAACTCTGTGGTCCAGAACAAACGCTATTGACACTATTATAAGCTTTTCAGTTCTATAAGTTTCTCCATTTCCATTTCCGGTTAGAGTTTGTTTCGCATCTTGCAAAAATTTGTTTCCATATAACATTTTGAACTCTTGGATGAAATCTTTTAAGAATGCGCCATATTTTTTTTGTAGTTTTATGGTAATTATATTCGTTAATTTCTTCAGCTAAATGTCACCAACAGGTAAATGTTTAAAAAAAACATTATTCTTTCTATTTGCAAAAAGTTTTTTTTTTCTTTGATTTTATATATGATTTATCAAGTAGAGAGAGTGTGCATTAAATTGTGCGTGGAATTTTGATTTTGTAAAACATCACTTCAAAATATTTTAGCCAAAACTAATTTTTATAGCTACTGAGCTCTTTTATAAGAAACAATCAATAGAAAACTAGTTTCATTGCAAGAAATCAGGATAACGCAATTTTTACCGTTTGAAAAGCAATAATTCCAAAATTTCTGAAGGAAAACTATTCTTTTCGCAATAATAAAAAAGTATGCAAGCATACATTTGTATGCATTATTTTCATGTTTCCATATCTAATTATATCATAATAATTATAATCATAATTATTATCATAATCATTATAAAAAAATATATCATTTTCAAAAAATAAATATATAATTATAAAAGTGTAAGCTCTTGGGTATAAAAAAATCGTAAAAAAAAAAAGTTCCAAAATAAATAGTCACGAAACCTTTCGAAGAAAGTTCCACTCATGTTAATACCGATACAATTTCAGAAAAAAATTATTAAAATAATCCTGAATTTTTCAACATCCCGTAGAATATTCCTTTTCTATTTTTCATTAAATTTGTGGGTGAATCGAACTCCATCACTTCTCCATTTTCAATTACAAGTATTATAAAATGAACGAAAAATTTTGATTTAGCTATAACCATGCCTAAATTATATGAGACTTTTATAAAATTTTAGCACAAATTCACTTTAAACGCATGTTGTAAAAGTGACAAACCCACTTTCATCTCTTAGATCAAGCAGAGAAAACTTGATTATTTTTTTTTAATTTCAAAGTATATGTCTGTCAACCAAAAGATAAACCTAAAGTTGAATATACCAAGGGTGGTGTATCCATTAATTGCTTGTGGGATTTTTTTTTCAATTAATAAGGTGTCCTAATTTCGTATAAGTTTCATAATATTTTGACCATGATGTGGGTAAATCTACGTACCTCTCGTGCCTTTATTTACAATTCAGATGAATTATCAATGTAGAAGCAGCAAATTTTTATAGCAAAAACTTAGCAAATTCCGAACTATATTTTTTAGCACTAGTTGTAAAATTGAATTAACTTTGTCAGAACAAATACTTGTCATCCGTAATATCTATTTATTAACATTGATCTAATATTAAAACAAAGTTTGCGAGGAACGGTATTTGTAGAGCAACTGATTCTACTGTTGCTGAATTCGTAAATGGCAAACGGTGTATTCAATTTTATTATTAGAAATAAATCAATATACATACAAATTAAAATTACCTAATTACAATATAAATAAGTTATTCATTGAAAAACATACCAAGACAAATGCATAAAGACTAGTTTTTCTAGTTCATAAAAATACACCTTAAAATTCATTGAAATTTCTTACCAAAAAGCACTTTTAAAATCTTGTAAAATAGATTTTTTTTGTTACACGTCTACCCCTGATTCTAGATCGTGTCTTCACTGATACTTTAGCAGATGTAAGTTACGTTTTTCTAGTTATTCTTTTGTTCATTTCGAAAATAGTAGCTTTACATTTCTTTAAATCTGGCACAAAAAATGAATAAGGGTGTAAAAGATGAAAACCGCTTAAAATTCATTGTGTATAAGCAAATATAATAAATGCTACCTATCATAATCCAAGATGTCTTTAAGTCGATGTGCAATACAAAGTACAGTGCTATCTCTAAACTGTGTTCGAATAGCTTCTTAAATTAAAGCATCCGTCTCAAGATCAACTGATGACGTCGCCTCATCTAGGATTAAAATTCGATTTTCTCGGAGAAGAGCAGACAAGATGAGACACAATAACTGTCGCTGACAAACACTAAAACTAACTTTTGTTTTTAGTCACTATAACGTCTAGCATTTGTATCAAAATTCACAAATATAAGCACATTGGTTATTACCTATTTGAAACGTAAGGATTTAAAAAAACGTGCATTTAGATTTAATCAAATTTTTGTATTTAATTAAAAATAGTTGGCTTGCATTTCGCTTAAATCTAATTCAAGTCCTTCAGCACTAAACATAGGCGAGCATGTTAATTAGATTAGATGTTAATTATTCAAATAAAAACTTTAAAAAAGGTAACTCCATGAAAATATGTAACAAATATAAGGATTCCAGGTGCTTTGCAGGTATCTTGCCTTAAAACAACCTTGAAAACCAACCCAAAAATATTTATTTATTGAATTTTTTAAATTTTAAAGATACGTTATTCGCGTTATATGTATGTATCGGACATCGCTTTCGTCTAAGTATCATCAAAATAAAAAATTTATAAAAATAATGCTTAAAGTTAATCAGTCTTCACATAAATATGAGCAGAAGGATAATTTAGTCTTCCATTTGACAGCGCTATTAATAATACTAAACAAGAATTCACAATAGCCAAAAACAGAGGCAGAGGTTAATTTTAGGTTTCGAATTAGGCTATAAGTTATAGGACAATATGTCACACTCTAACTTATGTTCAACGCATAGCGCAACACTTGGCAGCACACTGGCATTATCAAATCAAGTAAGCTTTAATATAGCACAATGAACTATGGTTTCATCTTTTTCATACATACCCGAGGAAACTACCCAGGCATCAGGTTAAATTTTCTCTCATTACTTATTAGATCATTATTTCACCAGTAAGTAATCTATAAAAATCTTTTTAACATATTGCAATGTACAATTTACTTACTTACTAACTTACTTACTTATTTTGTAACTTCCACTTTTTTTTAATTACTTATTTCATTACCTACTTACTTGCTTATTTACTTACTTACTTACTGTCTTACCTATTCATTTACTTACTTAAATACTTGCTAGCTTACCTACTTTCTTACTTACTTACTTCTTCATTTTTTTACTTCTTTACTTATTTATTTATTTAATTACTTAGTTACTTACATATTTTCCTACTTAATTACTTACACGCTTAACTAGCTACTCACTCACCTGTGTATTAACTTACTTACATGTTTACTTAATCACTTAATTACTTATTTACTTACTTCCTTCTTTACTACTTACTTACTTAATCACTTACTTACTTACATACTTACTTACTTACTTTCTTAATTACTTACTTACTTACTTACTTACTTACTTAATTACTTACTTACTTACTTACTT
>JAUZNK010004585.1:0-10362 GCA_035046665.1 Euphysa ruthae | reverse complement strand
TGATATTTTAACCATAACAAACCAGTACAAGTGGCTTTGATCAAATAATGTAATTTTTTTACTTTTTATAGTGCAATCTATTACCATAAAAAGTAAGGTTACAAGTAAATGTAAGGCGAAAGCTTTAACGTTGAGATTTGAAAAAAGCGCATCAAAAGGATTGACAATTTGAGCTACGTAAATGAAAACAAAATAGCTGATATATCATTTTGAGTTTTAGAAGATAATGAAAAATTATCACGTCAAGTCTTATATTTCTATAATTTTTTTTATTTAACTTGACATCATTTTTGACCTCGGGATCCCTTTAAAAAAGAGTGTTAGCTGCACACCTTGGAGCACCGATGGTTATAACCTTTTTTAGTTTTTGCAAAATATAAAAGTTGATAAAGGAGTTCAAGCTATGTAACCCCCAATACACATTTTTCCTTATTAGGACTTATCAGTTGCATTGTGAGTGGTGAACAAAAAGCTAGACTCCCACAAATATTATCACCAAAATCCATGGGAACATAAAATACAAATCTAATTCATAGGATTTGACAAGACTCATTTTTTTTTCCATATTGGCTGGCAAAGGAAAAACCAGGCTTGAAGGCAGACAGCCAGGTCAACTAAGTAATTGCTCCTTATTTAAATTTTTTATGAAATTGAATTGTTTTAAAAAAATTTATATGTCTTATTAAATTAGTATTACTAAAATACTTTTGTATTTTTAACGCATTATGTCTCTGGTATTCATTTTTTGACATCTTATAGTGATTTTTTCTTGCTTAAATGATGCACTTAGCTGAAAAGCCAGGATATAAAAATTTAAAGGTATAAAGGCGATCACTTAGTAACATTAAGAGCATTTTATGGCCAGGAAAACTTACTCAGAAACGATTACAGATATACGTGACACATTTATATCTAATTTTAGATTTAGAAGTTGTGAACACATTGAATAAATTATTATTTGATAAAGAAATGCAGGTGACTATTTTTACCTTTAACAATTTCTCTATTAAAATGATTTCTCCAATCACATTAGCTCACTTTTTGACTTAGAAAATTTTTTTTATCTGTATGTCACTCTCGTGTGAACAGAAAAATTAACATTATTTAAAAAATTATGATTAAATATAAATAAATATGTATTAAATATATAATAAATATTAAATGAAGTCAACTTGCTATGAATTTAAAACTAGGTTTTTTATCCATTAATAAATTATTTCTATTTTAAGGTGTCTTTTAATGCTATGTTTACACTTGATATCATTTTAAAATCTACCGGTGGCTTACTATTGACGAATCGAGTTGTTGAATACTTTCTTTCAAGGTAATTTGTTTGTATGTTATTTTCCTCCTAAAACCAACAAACATTGTTATTGCCAATTTTTCATCTTTCAGAAAAACTCTTGTTATTTAAAACAGCATGCCTGTTTACTAAAGTAGATTCCTTCAAATTTTGTAGTTAGTGACAAGGAGGCCATCATTTTATCTATATTGGTACATACTAAAAACTCTTGTTCCAATGGGCCCATAACAATGCTTTTTTATAGATTGGTCCAAGAAAATTTTGTATAAACTTGTGTAAACTGTACCTTGGAAGATAATGAATTTTTAGTTCATTATTTATGATATTTAGAATATTTATGCCTTTTTTTCTTCTTTTTTTGCTGATTTTTTTGCAAAGAATCGCGTTATTTCAATATTTTTTTATGGATTAAAAAATAGTAAAATCACTAAAACATATTGAAATGAAGTTTAAACTGTAGATAAGAACTATTTTTAAATTTATGAACTTCGTATATTTTTCATTTTTATAACATAAAGTCCTAAAAGTTTTAAGTTCAAATTAATATAACTACAGGAGAGAATATAAATTTTTGGTTCTGTAGAAAGTGTTGAGTCAAAAAGAGTATGTACTTTAATATTAAGGTATAGAATTTCACTTCATTGAATTTAAGAATGTTTTATTTAAATTTTAAGTCAGGTTGCTGTCAAGTCAAGTGCTGGTTTAGTCTAGTCCTTTAAATATTTTGAAAAAAAACAAAATTATCTCTAAAAGTGTTTGAAAGTTTAAAAAAATATTGTCGATTAAAAGATTTTCTTTGAAATTTAATATTCAAACTTTTTCGTAATATGATATATATATATGTATAAAATAAATTATATACAAATTATATTATATAAAATATATTTCTATATATTATATAGAAATATATTTTTAGATCAGTAATTCTTTTCCTTAACTTATTTTGTTTTTTTATTTGGATATGAAAGTACTGATTTCGCATTTTCTGAATACATTAGTTATATCATTAATTTGCCAAAGGCAGGGTTTTGTTATTTAATGAATAAATGTCTTGTATTTTTGCATTTGATCAAAATTTCCCACATGTGATAAGAATGTTTGATTACTTTAAATTACTTATTCCAGTTTTATTGATCTAGAGATTTTCTGGTTCCAAGGTCAACAAATCCAAAGATTTACTGATAAAGGATCCACTGATCCAAAGAAATTGATAGAAATACCCTTTAATTCAGAAAGTCTCCCGAATTAAGCCCTAAATCTTTTCTTTATTACCATATTCTATTTATCATTTTAATTCTAGTATTTAAAGTTTTACAGACTCCCAGTGTAACTAATGAGGACTTTTTAATGTTAGAAAGTATTCCCTATGATAAGTTTCACATTGTTTGTTTTGAACGAATATTGTACTTTCACCCTAAAGGTAGTGCCATTTGGTCAGTAAAAATTTCTCCGGTTTTTTCTACATAATTGTGTTGATGCGGACAATTTTTTTTTTCTTTTTTTATTGTTTTGAATATTATTTTTGATATATATTTGTTGTATGCTATATTTGTTGATATATACATTTGTTGTATATTGTTGTTTTGAAATATCTTTTTTGAATGATATGTAATACTTTCATGATTGAGATATTTTTGGTTTTCTATTTTTCATAATCCTGTCCCGTAATATCTTAGGAAAAGGCTTATACACATTTTTATTCCAGGGTATCTACTACTTACCTAAACGTTTCTTTTAGGTTACGTGATTTAAATCAATGGTCTCAGTGTATATTTTTGAATAAGTTATCCAGTTATAGTCCAACTAGTGAAGAGGAAATATTTCAAATTCTTGTGAGTGAATATTTAATTAATTGGTTTTTCTGACACTAGCCCAGAAAAATAACCTTAGCCCAGAAAAATAACCTATAACTATGCTCCTGTGCATTTATGTGTGTGTGCTTTCTCAAAAATTGTCCTATTAATCCTGTTGAAATTTTATGTTATAGTTTGAAGTATTTTAGACTCTAAATTTTTTTTAACAAAAATTTCACATTTAATCTTTTTAATTGATATGGCCATACAGTGTTCTCCCCAAGCGGTTTTTGAGCGGTGGCCGCTACAATAAAATAATATTGCGCTATGCCGAGCTAACTTCTGCCATGCAAGATCAGACTATCAGACTATCATTACGTTAATTTTAGATATTCTTACAAGACACAATTATCCATTAGTCCATGTATCAGATAGATTACAACAGTGGTGTTGATGCTACCATTATGTTTCTCTTATGGGTCAGTTTAAACTTCTGTAAATAATTACTTAAGATTATCTTTTTTTTCACTGTCGCGGGTGTTGCGCTCTAAAACCAGAATTATAGGAGAAATATTTTATAGTAGAAATATTTGGGAGGCTTTCATTTCGTGGCATATATCTTTGGCTGTTTCGACTTGTGTTATGTATATAAAACAGGCTGTCTCAACATATTACAGCATCTTACAAAGTATTATACTTTTAATGTATTACAATATATTAAGAAATATGTTTAAATAATCATTCTCTGTTACTAGACAGATGTGTTTATGAAGCGTAACAACGTCATATAGAGCATTGCAGTCAATACATTTGTGGCTTGAATACTTAATCCGTATCTTATTAAGTCAAATGAGATTAAAAAATCAATCTTATTTCTGCATTATTACCAACATTAACATATTTTGTTTTGTCAAAAAGTCCATAGTTTTCTTTGTGGAAAAGAACCTTTACATTCTTGAGCCTTCCTTGTTTTTTAGGTTTTGAATGTAGCAGTAATTATGAATTTAAAAATAAATGTGAGGGAGGGTTACCTGTTGGACTTCTCAAACGCACAACATAATGAAGTGGAATAGTTATTTTAAAGATAATCTGTGTATATCACATTTCTTATAAAAATACACCCTCTCCCTCATTTGTGTGTCAATTTGAGCATCAGTTAATGAAAAGATTATTTATGAGGAGAGTGTAAAAACTGTCCTAGTGCATGAAATTCCACTTTTAGTAAATTTCTTACTCAAAACTGTTTTTTCTTCAGTAAAAACGCTAGAATAAATTTAATTATATTTTATCCATATTTGCGTCATAACAACATAATTATACGGCGAAAGATCAACTCACATAAACACAAGTATAAAAAGGAAGGGGGTAAATTATTTGATAAAATATTCACATTTAAGCCTATTAAATAATTATTATAACACCCTAACCGCATTACTGGGGTTTAATTTATAATTACGTAATTTAATGCGTATCCAAGGTTACAACAACAGACAGTTAAACCACAAATATAAAAAGTTTGCAGATATTCTATTTAAGAATGCTGCTTAAAGTTTATTGGTGGATTTTTGTTAACAATGAGGGAAAAAAAGCTATTAAAAGGAAGAAAATTCAAAAATATTTGTTTTCCCGCCAATAAAATAAACATTATCTTTTGCACATAAGGCTGTCACATCAAATTATTAAATGTGATTGATTTCATTCTTCGAAATAATCCATTTATCAATGAAAACATTGTGTTGATATGGTAACATAAGTTGATACTACTTCCGAATAGCGGTAAAATATTTGCAGTGAATATTACCTCAAGAGGCGATCTAGAGGTATGCATTTTCAAAAATTTCTCTACTCAGCCAACCATGGTGGTCTTCGCTGGGAAAGGAAAGCGGGGAGGAAAGACAGAAAGGGAGTGGGAGGGAAGTGAAGAAAGGGGGAGAGAAGGGAAGGAAAGAGGCAGGGGAGCCGCTACGCCTTTATTAAATGCTGTGAAGAGAACACTACCATATATGTTTATATTTATCTTGATAACTACGTTAATTATTGTGTCATTTTCTATCACTATAAAAATTTTTTGACTTGAGCATGAAATTATAATAAATAATAATTTACAATTAAAATGATTTCCTTTACAAAAAACATCAATGTAAAATAAATAAGTAATTAATGGTATTCAGTAAATTTATTTTTGTAATGGTTTTTTTTTACACCTGTTATAATTTATGTCAAATCTCAGTAATGCGAATTAGCATTAGAATAATAGTAGCATCAAAAAATAGAATTTAAGGTTTCATTAGCCTATTGAGAAAATTATCTCCAAAATAAAAAGATGACGTGATCATTGTTGTTATTTATTTTCGCAATCAAACACAGGTCTATTACTTTGATTGATAAATATCCAAAAAAATATTTGTTATAGTTTGCTTTAATTTATGAATCCTATTTTAATCAATAGATTACTATAATATAGTAATCTATTATATATTAATATATAGTAATATATTGTATTAATCATATTTATACAATCGATCAAATTTATTTGGATTTTAATGTTAATGTTGGGTTTGTAACTATAAATTATGAAAAATCACATTTGATTTTAGATGTGCATTTTTTACAACTTAGAAAAGCTTATCTTGAAATTTCTTTAATTCAAATGCTTTTATTTTCCTCTCTATTTACAATAAAATTGCGCCATACATTTTAATCTGTTTTCAATTTTATGATTGGCTCAAAAATATTTTAGAAATCACCTGAATTTCAGTTACACCACTTCTAAATAGCTACTAGTCCAAATTTCAGAATTAATATATAGATTAAATGACTATATCCTTTTATAATATATAATACATTTTTTTTCTTCATCAAAGATAATTTCACTATGATTTTAACCCTCATAAAAAAAAGTCTCATTTATCTAATCCTGCATTTATTCATTCCTAATTCTTGCTGAGGATTTTTTTTTTTTTTTTTTTTTTTTTTTTTGTTAGTGGTGTATCATATTTAATTTTGGAAGCTTCTGCCTGAAGTAACTTTTATGGCTAATGTTTGCATTTAAAAAAGGCTACAGAAATAAAGTTTTGCGGATAAGTGATGAATGTTCTTTAGTTGTTTTTCTCACAAAATGAACAAAGCAAGTAAGGAAATAAGAATAGGAAGATTGACAGAGAAAACGAATTTTGTTTAAATAAATTTTAATTTACTTTTGCTAAATAGAATTCAAAGTGATTTTTTTTTTTTTTTGATTCTAGAATTTACTTGACCCTCTTCTTAAACACCGCAATTCTGCAGTTGTTATTGCTGCCATGGATACCTTTCTGCAATTATCCATTGACATGGAGTTTATACAAAAGGATATAATAGAGAGAATAAGAGGTAAGATTTTGTTCATTTATTACTGGAATTTAAGGTTGTGTACATCTTATCACTTTATTTTATGTAAATATAGTATATCTTTGGCACTTGGCTTGTATCTGGATTTCGCTCATTTACAGCATAAACTCTTTATAAAAAGCTTAAATTATGTGTTAAAAAAAGATCACTTCAAAATTATAATCAATATTACTTCTCTTCTCAAAGTTGGGTGTTTATATGCCCCATTTAGGATACCCAAGTAAAAAAATAAATATATAAAAGAATATTCAAATGTTAAATTTCTTAAAAACATACTTGCACTAGCAGAGTTTTATCGAAACAGTTGAACTCAGACTCAAAAGCAGTCCAGATACTAATGAACAAAGGATTTCAGAATTCCACTCTATTCATTTGACCACAGTTGGGATAAAAAAATGCTTGAATACATTTCCTTATTATAAAATATATATATATAAATATATATATATAAATATATATATATTTTATAAAAGCCTGATTTTCATTTCAAAAGTTCAAAATGCTGTATAAATTAATAAGGTGTTATGAAGTGGTATGTTTTCTTTTAGTTTGTATCAGTGTCGGTGCCACGGCTTATTATTGCCAAACATTCAGATTTTCCCTGAATTGTTTTTACAGTGTTAAAGTGTTTAATTCATAGAGTCAGTATTCGTTTTATAATAAATGTTTCAAAATATTTTTAGAGCCCTAACCCTATTCTGAACTGTTTGGAGTTCATTTAGTTTAGAGTTAACAGTCAGTTGGCTGGTGTAAAATAGCATGAGTTTTTGGGTGGTGTATACCAAGTGTTTTCCTTTTTCTTCAACACATTTTTAAAGGTTATTTGTGATTAATTTAGCTGCAATAAGGTGGATGCAATATTGTAAAAGGTTGTAAAGGTTTCAGAGTGGTTTAGTCCAAGGGTTTTTATTTGTTGTCTTTAAATTCTTTCTTATATTTGTAGACCTTCTTTTGGCTGGTTGAGACGGAGAAGTGTAAATGCAATATATGAAAATGTAAGCGTTTTAGAGTGACATTTTTGCAGTGTAGTTGACTGGTTAATTGAGGAATAAGTCATCAAATGACTTGACAAAGCAATTATTTTGAAAATCATTTTTGTTTGTCCAATTTTAAGGTAAAATGTACCAAAAATTTATATTGATTTTTCTTTGAGTTTGCTCTTTTTTTTTATTATTTTTTTTCTTTTAATTTTTTTTTTATTGTTTTAGTACGAAGTTAGGTTTAAATCATAAAAAATAAATATTCTGCTCCAAATTTCTGGAAAATCACATTTTCACATTTTTCTTGTGATTTATTTATTTTTTATTTTTTTCTAATTTTATGTATGAATTTTTAGGTTCATGTGGTTTTTAATTTTTTTTTTCTCGGGTAAGGAGTCCGATGAAATAGTCAAAAGCTGCATAAACTTTAATTAAATACACTTAATCATCAATTATTAATTATTAATTTACTCACTTACTTACTTAGGCATGAAATTACCCTTTGTCAACAATGGATGGTAGGCTGATCCTAATTTCTAGTGTCACTCAGATCGTTAGATTTTGATATTGCATTATTTCCGTCTCGTTGTTCAAGTTTCAAATTATCATTTTTCATATTTTTATTATCAAGGAAAAAAAATGAACATTACCAGGTTTTTCAAAAATTTCTATTTCAAAGGTCTGTTAAGTAAGGCAAAAATGTATATTTTTAAAAATTTTGTGAGATCCTTTGGTTACTTCTTCATAATTTTTTCCTGAAGTTAGGAGTTAATATGAGACCAATGATGTGTTGAAGATTCTTTCTAGTCTGATTTTTAAGTAAGCAAAGAAAAACTGATTGAAAATCAGTATTTTAGGGTTTTACTTAGAATCTGCTAGCTAAATTATAAATAGTTTTTAGCTTAAAGTGAGATTCAGACCAAAAATTCGGACCAAAAATCTGAATTTAAAAATAATTATTTTCTCTAAAATCTGGATAACCTTCACAAAAGTTTTCAAGTTTTTATAGAGATCTATTTTTTATTTTTCATTCATCTTCATTTTTTAATTTTTTCTTGCAATATTTGTTAAAAATTCATTTTGGAAACATTTTAACAATTTCAGTGCTTTTAATCAGTGTTTTGAAGATTTTGGAATGACTGTAACTATATTTTCCTGGCTTTAATTTTTACTGCAACTATAAAAGGCCACATATATAGTCTTTATGTTCAAAAACTAAACATGCCATTAAATAATAATGTTAGCTTTAAACATCATCATTTCTTAATGAAGTATGCCTAATGTTAATGAAAAATCTCAATAAACCTGGAAATCAGTGTTATGGAAATTACTTAAGTTAATTTAGTTAATCAGTTAATTACTTAGTTAAAGGTAAAAATTTTTATTGCTTACTTTGCTTAGAATCTATCTGAAATTGCTTATGATATTTGTATTTTTATTTTGTAGTTGCGATTCTATCTTTATTGTCAAGCTGTTCTAATGAATGTATGTATTTTGTTTTGGAAAAGATGGCTGCTTTGAACTCAAAGAACCCCAGGCTATTTCAGAAAGATTATACCATGTTTTTTATTAAGTAAGTTCTGTTCTACCTTTTTCATACTTTTTGAAATAATTCTTAGTCAAGACAGTTATTTCCAAACAGGCCAAAAAAATTTTTTTTTCTTTTTTTTCATAACACTTTGATAAAATAGTTTATTTTAATTTGGTTAGTTTGAAATCACAAATGGGATAAAAAACGTCTCAAAATATTTCTAAGGTAACATTAAATTTGGGACTCTTTAACCTGAAATCCAGATTCTGTCTTTTGGGAGCTGAAGTTCTTTTCTATATTGTTATTAATGTTTATCAAACCTGAAGGTATACAGTCAGTTTTTTCTTGAGAACTTTTTTAAAGTAAAAATAAAACAGGCAATTTGTCAAATTTATAGCAGTAAAATATTATTCACTTTAAAAATATAGAAACATTGGATGATAATAATATAACTATTTTGACTTTATTAGGTCTGATCATCCATATAACTTTACCACTCAAATTTTAAAGAGTGGAATACTGAGGGATTGTACTGAGACATTTGTTCTAAAAATGACAAGTGAAAATTTTTGTAAAAATGAACTGCTTTAGAAATTAAAGACTTGCAACGCCAAATTAATTGTTTTAGACAATCTAGAGTATTTAGTTTCAAAAATATTTCCCAGCAAGGCCTAGAATTCTTAATCATGATAAAGACACTTTGTGAATTTAAATCTGGCTAACACCCTGTTACTCTACTTAAAATTTTTTGGGAAGAAACTTCATGGGTATGTTATGAAACTCACTATCAATGATGAGTAGATATTAAGATATGATGTAAACTGTAAATAAGAAGTTCAAAGAAATTGATGCAGTAAGGAAGGTTTGTATAGCTTTGAGATTTTGAGCATTAAATTCAGATTCTAAATCGATAACACACATTGATCAAGGTTTGTTTTATCTGAATTATAAATTCTATATATTCATACCGTGGATATAGTAAACATGCTTGTTTAATCCTTAAAAATTTGGTTTTTGGAAGCATGATGGAAAGAAGAATTTGTATGAATAAATAAAAAAAGAATGCTATTTGTTAGTTTCTTCTTGGAGCTCTTTAACTAAAAATTATGCATTTTTTAACAAACAAACAAACAGCAGAAAATAGCTAGCTAAAGAGAGATATATATTTGAAAATCTACACTTAATGACTACATTGGATGTAACATAATATTTTTGTCTTTATTTTAAGGCTCCACCAAATAAACACTATTTTTTAGGTAATATTTTTTTTTAGACACTACATAATAGAAATTGTTTTACAGAGATTTTGCAAGGAAATCATTTTTGCTCTTCTAAAAATGATAACTGAAGTGATTAACTAACGATATA
>JAUZNK010004584.1:0-10362 GCA_035046665.1 Euphysa ruthae | reverse complement strand
TATGTATTATATCTAAAAATTAAACCATACGCTTGAAATAACTTTCTTACTATGTGCACCAATTAGCCAAATCTTAAAAACAACATGTTTTACTACACACGATGGGTACGAGTAAGGGCAAAGGAAAACTTTCTTTTATACAAAACCATTTATTGTAAAATGTCAAAGGAGAAGTTTTGGGAGGCAAGCCCGAAGGGTGCAGCTAGATTCAAAGAGCAAAGCATAACTCTTTCCCGGCATGTGATGCCAGTTCACCGGCTAGTCTTCCAATGTTATGCAAAATGTTTGAAAAATTACAAAATATCCGTTTCTTATTGAAGCAAAAAACTATATTAAATTTCAAAGCATTAAACTCTGCCTAAATTCTGATGAACATCTATGGAGAGGATAAAACAAACATCATTATCAGACATTTATTATCACCTGCTTTTGCAGGAAACACTTTAAGTAAAATCAGTGTTTCATATACCATTAAATTGTAACAGTAGACGGGCCTTAACTATTTTTTGAAGTGTTGGAGCAAACTTTTCATAGTTGGACTCCCTTAATAAAGCCAACATACTTATGGCAATATAAGAATTAGGCTCATGTATTTTGAGGTCACAAACTAGGGGAAACTTGCAACTGAAGACAAATGACCATAGCTAGTTGAGTAAACTGTTTGTGACAGACACTAAACTAGTATTTGCCATATTCTTCAGCTAAAATTATTAAAAACTTTTCAAAAAATTTTTATTTTTAAATTGAAAGGTGCCATTAAAACCAAGCAACGATGACATTGAAAAATATTTTTTCTGCTCATATAAAAGTACAACTAACCTGCTTTGAGCAAATTTGCAGTTTAAAACCCAGACATCACCACTTTCTTGCAAGAGATATATCGGATATGTAGTAAAATCTTTTATGTCTGTTTTCGGAACACCAATATCAAAATCTACAGCAACTTCTCCAAAAATATTCGAAAAACTGATATTTGAGTCACCCGTAACTTGATTCTGATTGAATAAAGGTAGGCGGAGCATGGGTTGATGAGGGTACGATATATCATAGAATCTACAAGCGTAAAAAATACTCCTTTCTTAAAACAATAAATTTGTAACACCCACATACTCATAAAATATATTAACCAATCTTAAGAAATCTTTTAATTTTACCTCTACCAACAGGACGCTTTTCATACAAACTTTTTCATCAGAAAAAATAGGCTGAAATTTGCATGAGCTTCCCTCAAAGATGAGGTAATCTAAGCCATTGGACACCATAAGACAACAAATGCCAACTTAAAAGTTAAATTATTAAGAGGCTGTTCAGGATGTTTAGCTCTTTTGAAGTTCCAATGGTTTACTAAAAATAATTTTTTTTTAAAAGTAGCTTTTTTAGAGGTAAATGATTTCTACAGTATGAGAAAAATAGTGAAAAATCTCAACTTTTGAATGTAATGTATAAAATCATGTGCCGTAAAAAAATTTCCCTCTAAAAGCTACAAATATTCCCTTTGCGGCTAACCTAGAGAAAATAATAAAAAAACTACTTGCCTGATATTATTGTCACTTGTAAGTACTACAACATGAGAATCATTAGGAGAGCCATCATACCATTGTGCTTTTAAAATTTTGACAGAAGAATGATAATCATAAAAAGATTCATCCATGAGCGTCATTCTAAAATTATATAAAATTGAATGAAAAACTATTCAGACAAACTTTACCATAAATAGATTGTCAAAGAGATTATCAAATTCAATTGTTAAATGTAAAACCAACGCAATATAACTCCTGAACCCTGTTGCCTACCAGTAAAATTTTTTTCTCAAGAAAGTATTTTTCTTTGATTATGACCATATAAAACTATATTTTTACAACACAACATGAATGATTCACAGTTAACAAAGGAAAGTTTTAAATTTTGTAGGACCTATGCAAAAAAGTCTGTTAAAGAAGTAAAAACAAAGAAGCTTTGCATCTGCTAAAGATAAGGGTTAAAGAGGAACTCAAATTTTATTGATCATTTTTTCACCACTATGGAGAATAAATACTGCATCTAAGATTTTTTTTTTTTTTTTTTAAATAATACATTTAATTTCAATAAAATCCCTTTTACTTGCTGTAAAAAAAAATTCTACACCAATATCCCTTTTTCTGGTTATAATTTTTTTTTAATAAATTTAAATAAAAAAATTTTTTTTTATAAAATATTAAGATTTGTAGGTGATCGATCTTCTTCACATCACTTTTTAATATGGCCAGAAAATATTTCAGAGTTAATCTTGTGTCATTTCTGGAGGTGAATTCTATCTTTCCAAAAATAGTTACAAAAATAGCTTTAATTTTTTGAAAAGAAGACCTGCTATAGTTTTTTAATCATCAAGCACTTAGTGACTGTTACACCCCTGAAAATATCCAGTAAAGTAAATTTCCATTCTGCATTAATTAATACGATGAAATTTAAAACCCTGCAAGAAAATTAATATTTTAAAGTATGCTCCAAACTTTCAAAATAAAGTTAAAAAGAATTTCAAAAATGGCCCTCATATCAAAATCATTAAAAATAGCATTTTCTAATGTCAGAAAAAATTCAGCATGTTTGGGACCAGAAGAGAAAATTTTTTTTTAAAAAGTCTACAACTGGCTTTGAAAATGGCAAAACTCAAAATTACAGAACTATAAACGAAAAAATATTGGTGTGGTAATTTAGTAATAAAAAACAAAAAAACTAAATTCAAGCCACAAATCATGTATTGTAATAAAATGCAAAAAAAAAAAAAATTAATAATATTTTGAGAAATTTCTAACTAAGTCTTAATTTAAAAGCAAGACTTACTTCTATTAAGGCATTCAAAAATCCTAAATTATGAAAGAGCTATATCAGTCACTCAACTTACTCAACCCTGAATATATTCTTGATTTTATTACTTAAGCACCAGTTTTCATTCTCAATCCTTAAACCTAAATAAAATCCATAAAAAATATTAAACTCATAAACTACCTCTATATATAAATTAAATCTCTGAAACAGACAGCATAAATCTTTATTGACTAAAAACCTAATAAAAAATTTGAAATCAAACCAGTTACCATCTTAGGTAATTGTTAAATTTTCTCCTGGTTTTTAAAATGCAATTTAAAACTGATTTTTCAAGTTCTTATTTTTCATCAGAAATTGTTACAAGTTTTATAGGAATTAAGATTTAAAAAGAATTTTTATAGACATTCAGTATTGGTATATAGGTATGGTTAATATGGTTGATTCTTAAAGGGCCTTAAATTGTAATCTAAAGAGATTAATTTTTGGCCTTCAACGAATACATATTCCTCTCAATGACATTTTAATTTACCTGCAATGCAAAACAGGTCGACCTCCTTCATAATTCCCCTGTTCCCCCCATTGCCGTGGCAATTCAACTACACCAATTCCATGTTCACCATAAACTAATAAAAATTGTCCATTTGAATTGAAAGAGATAGCTGAAATTTCAAACAATGGAGATAACCACGTACGAATTGTCTAAAAAATAATAATTTATTTACAGTAGTATAAAGCATACAGACATCTGATCGACATTTCATTAAGCACTTACTTATGCATATAAGAATTATTGCCCTATTTATCTGATAAACTTCATCATTATCATATAACAAAAAATTACTTTAATATCATATACATATCATTTTACTAAAATATATATTATATTTTTAAGATAAGATATAATATTTTATTATATTTTTGCTATATAGTTTTTAACTTGGGTTAATTCCTCTTCTGGAAACTTTTATTGGCATCTTAAATTTTCAAAAAATTTTCTAAAAATATACCATTGGTAAGTTATTTCAGACCCATCCATGTTTCCAACAGTCATACATTGACAATAAAAAGTTTGACTGATTTCCTACATTATCATATGATTGTTTTTTTTTCTTTTTGCAATCATATAGAACAAATTGATTTTATTTAATCAACAGGACTCTTCAAGTTAATACGCATTCCTCAGGGTGATTTTTTTTAAATATACAATGATTTTTACATTGTCCAAAAACTTTTCTATAATTTTGTGGTTATTATTCCTTACTTTTTACGATTTTTGATTTCTAAAGAACAGCATATCTTATGCAATTCTTTTTGTTTAACCCTTTGCGCCACACTCTCGGTATATACCAAGATTTTGATTAGTGAAAAAATCCCATGCCCGGTTTATGCCGGGATTCACCTGCTTTTACTTTGAAAGTGTATTTCACCCAATAAACGCCTTGTAATAGACTTTCTTTAAATTCTCGGCAAAATTTTGTTTCAGAAAAGTTTGGCAGCAACGGATTTAGAAACGGGTCGGCTGCTCAGCCACAGAATCAAAAGAATGAAAAAAATAGTCCATCAAATAAATCGAAATTTCCTTAAACTTTATTTTCATTTGTTTATGTTAATTGTTTTTTTTTTTTTTTGATTTTTTTTTTTTAATACATATATCTGATATAACACAGCTCAATAACAAACATATCTTCCAAAAATTATCTTTTTATGATTTCTTTTAAAGATGATTTTTTTTTTTGTTTTTGCTCAAAAATGGCTGGGACATAGCATACACATTAGAATTTCGCCTATGGGGTGCAAAAGGTTAAGTATCTTAATATTATTCAATGTGCCACAAAAATTATTAAATATAAACAATATTTGATAAATTTATTAATAAACTTTTTAGTAATAATTAGCTTCAACTTAATTCTTCTTCTTCTTATACAGTTTTACATCCATTTCCCATTCTAGCATGGGTTAGACGAAATCCTAAAATTAATTTTTCCAATAATATTGTTGTCAAGTATTATTTGTCTAGTATTTTCTTAGAAACATGGTATTCTTGCTCGATAAAGGCATTCATCTTAAAACAAATTTATTTCAGAAAAACAATACATTAAATTTACTGAAATTTTATATTCCCATCAATTAACACCTTGAGAAAACTAGAAAACGTTGGCATGCTGCAGATCTTACTTTGGGCAAGCTGATTTAATACGGCAATCTTTTACCTTGGAGAAGTTTCGTTAATCGTGAGAACTACTATTTTAATAAAGAATACCTATTAAATGTTTTCAAAATTATTATTAACTTTTAATTGCATAATAAATCAGTGACATCATTTTTAGATAAAAATGACATCATCATTCTACAAATGCAAATTTCAAAAAAATGCTGGTGCCAACAAAAACATCATTAAAGTTAAGACTTTATATCAATAATTCTTTGAAATGGCTTATCCTACCCTTTATCCATGCTAATTTTGAAGATAATTTAATAATTTTAAAGGATTTTAGACAGGCAAGATATTTTTACCCAAGACTATCTGGTCATTTATGGTAACCAGAAAATTATATACTAAAAATCATGCATATCAAAAATTAAACCATATCTTAAGGTTTGGGTAGAAAATCGGGGTAGAAAGAGATTAACGGTAAACTCAGATGAATAAAGAAAAGAATTTTTTGTCAGATGAAGTTAAGACAGCATTTCTCTCAGAAATAGGACTAACATTTACTAAATTTTAATTGAAAAAAAAATGTTATGCATATATTAAAAACATTACCTGTTATTTTTTTGACAAAAAATTTTACCTTTCATTCGCTTTAATTAAATTCTTCTTTTATAATATATAATAATATTATTATTATATATTATTATATATTATATATTATATATTATTTATTTATTATTATTAATATAATTACTTTTATAATATATGGTGAGATGAACTTAGAACCTGATAATAAATCTATAAGCCAATTTATTACAGATTATCATCTTTTTAATCTTATTAAAACTAAGACTTGTTTTAAGTCAAAAATAGGTACTTTTATTGACTTAATATTAACAAATGCTAAATCTCTTTTTCAGCATTTACATTCGATAGAAACAGGTTCAAGTGATTGTCATCATTTCATATTTACAATGTTTAAAAGCAAATATTTAATGTTACCTCCTAGTTGTATGTTATATAAAAATCTTAAACATTTTGATTTTAATTTATTTTTAACTGAATTTAACTATCATTTTTCCAAATCTAATCTAATCTAATCTCTGATTAAAGTACTTATGATGAAACCTTTAAGTCTGTTTTTTATAACATGCTCCTCTCCAGAAAAAAATGTTATGTGGTAACAGCAAACCTTTTGTTTCCAAACAGATTCGTAAAGGGATCACGAAAAGGGCTAAGCTAAAAACCAAAGTCAATAGATCTGGGCTACCTAGCGATAAAGCTGTTTTCAACAGACAGTGAAATCTTATTATTAGTCTCGTTTGCAAAGAAAAGAAATCTTTTTTTGAGGGTATTGAAATAAAAGAGGGGAAAAAGTCTTTTTGAGATGCATGCAAACCATTTATTTCCAGTAAACCTCATTTTAACATTTTTAACATTTTCTAACAATGAAACATCTTTCTCTATGATTATAATAGTTTAATTGCTGAGAAATGGTGAGAAAATATATATAACTATTATTATGCTAATATAACAAGCATATTGAAAATTTGTGCATGGATATCAAATTCAACATTTGATAGTGATCATATTTTATATTCTATCAAAATGTTTGATACCCATCCTAGTATTTGTGCAATTAAAAGGAATCACCCCATTATAAATCCCTTCAATTTTTCAATGTTTTTCAAGACTTATGATTGATATTTGATTTTAAGATTTTGTTTTCAAACTTTTTCAGCTAATTTTTACAGTAACACATTATTTTTCATTTTTATCAAACCATAAAGGAAAAATTTTGGAGGCCCCTGGACATAAGCTCAAAGACTAACTTCAGATTTTTTCTTTTTGAAAGTATCAATTATTTATATAAGGATTACTTTTCAATCACATTTTACACGCCTTGCACAATTTCACAAGCTTGAGATGAGAAAGTTGTTTTTGTCACAAATTTACCGACAAAATCATAGTCCTGTTATGGTATGCACTAATAATTATTCAACCTATTTTCAACATATATTGTTTAATGTGGGGCCAAAAGTTAGCTTCAAGCTGTTTATTCGAAAAGGTTCCAACGGGTTTGGTTCTGGTGTACTTAGAGCTTCTATTTCAGCTTACGATAAATAATTGACGTGTTACCAACTGAGCTATCCGGATACTAAATTTTTTTGCAGAAATGGTAGTAAGATACATAATTAAAAAATAATAAAAACAAACTTTTGCCAAACTTATTAACAATCAACTCAAACAAGAAGTCATTTAATCTGATCTTATTGTAAAACCTATCAAATTTTTTAGGGTGCTAATCCCATAATCTTGAGCTATTTCCAAAGAAAATTTGTTATCATTGTTGTTTATATTTTTCTTTTAAATACCTTAAGGTAACTGATGAGATGGTATTCAGATTTAATTTTCATATAGATCAAGCTATTCATATGAAATATTGATTTTAGCAAACTTGATACAGTTACAGGATTTTTCGTGGAATTTTAAGTTCAGGGTAGTTATACTATTATCCCACATCCTTTGACTCAGGTTTACAGTGCTAAATGACTGATAGGCTAAAACGACTTACTTAAGTTTAGTGTACAAAATAGCTGGTAGATTAAATAGACTGACATAGGTTTAGGGTACGAGATAATTGATAACAACTGATACAGACCCCATACTGTTAATATTGTTCACTTGCAAATAATTTTGTATTTGCAGTGTATTCTAGACACAACTTTTTTTCACGATTGCACTAAATTTGCATGCACAGCTGACCTCCGGTAACTGGAGCTAGACGTCTCTAGCTATGGACTGTAGCCAGTGTCTATTTTTAAATATTGCAATGTTTAACTTTGATAAAAGTTTCACCCAATATTTGAAATCTTTTAGCAAATCCTATCTACCTTCACGTTTTTTTTTTTTATTAAAACATAATGTTTATTCTGTTTTTAAATAACCTTTGACACAAAACTGATTGACTCTATAAAAAGTCATAAGCTTTTTAAATGGAGTTCAACCTTTTGTGTGCAATTTTTTTACAAATGGTTATCTTTCTTTAGCATTGTCTTCTCAATCTTAAAGCCATTAAGAGTATTATAACTGCAAAAATTTAAAATATTTCCAGTATTCTGGATATGACCTTGACATTTCATAGCCATTATTGATATGATCCAAATGTTTAAATGGATACAAGAGGTTTATGGTCTCACTACCTTGGTCAGTTTTTCTGTGTGAGTGGCTCTATCCAATTCAACTGTCTTTTTTTTTAAATAATTTTGAAATATAACTAAATTTTTATAAAATAATTTTATAATTATAAACACAACATTTTTTTGTTGCAGGATTGTTTTTGAAACATATAGTTGTTACTGTAAAAATTTCCTCTTGCAATTTAAAAAACCACATTTCTTAATTATAATATAAATAAAACATTTAAAGAAATAAACACAGAGTATATTTTACCTGAAAGGAATCCAATTCTTCCAAACACGATTTGTCTCTTGAAAAAGCACCAGAATATATACATTTTTGAGTTTCTGACCAGTAAATAACTATATTTTTATATAATGCCAAAATATTTTGTCTTTTTTTAGATGAACATTGTTCATTTTCTTTAATTTCGTTAACTATATGCTCCGAAAAAGATAAATTAAAATTTTGTAAACTAGAACTAACTTCAGCCATTGCTATTTTTATCATTGTAATTTTTACTTTCACTTTCGATTACCTGATAATCAAAAATGTGGTTTTGTCATGCCGTGAAATAATTAATAACGATAATATTTCCTATTAAACACCCATATAAATATATATATACAATTTAAGGTAAAAATTTTTCAAAGAAAGTTTTAAAGAACTGGGATGTTTTCTTCCAACATCGCTTTAGAAATTTGTCTTTAATCTTAACATACAAGAAATCAATCGCTAATGCTAAAGTGTTGTAAACGTTGTTGGGTAAAATTCATCATGGATATAAAATAGTTTTTGACTTTCTCGATATTTATCAGAAGATCGTTGCAGAAACCGATTTCGAATTTCTCGAATTAAACGAAAGAGTTTATTTGAATAAGATTTTCTAGTTGCGATAAAATTATTGAACGACTATTTTCATTATTTATCAATCTTTTAAATAAGTAAAGTTTATTACGAATTGTGGTAACAGGTTTGTGGTCGAAATTAAAAAGTGCGTGTAGATAGTCTTTACCGTATTTAATGTTGAAAAGTACTTTTAAGATTGATCTTCCAATAATGTTCAAACGTTTAAGCTTTAAATTGAAAATTTCAAGTTAAGGGACAATTATTTAATTATTAGTTGTACTATTGTGCTAGGATGAAAAAATTCCATTATTAATCAATTTTTTTCCGATAATTTGGACTTGCGATATTCGTTGGTTTAAATTTTTACTGTTTTATTACTTCTATTGTTATCGTTATCCTATATAAAACCAAGATGTTTAAGCTTGTTCCTAAGGAGTACAACAGCATCTGTCACGTTTCACATTAATGGATTAAGTTAAAAGATAACTAATGTTTAGTCTGACATAGATTTATTCCAATCTAAAATCTACTGTCCTAGAAATAAATCTAAGCTCTTTTATATAAAAACGTAAGGAAGTGCATATTTCTTAGAGTATAATATATTGCAAAAGTTACAAATTATTATCCAACTAATTATGACATGTGCATGAGGGAATTAAGTTATAACTTAAAGCAATTTTATAAGTTAATTAATTTTTAACTAATTGCTTGAATTTAATGATGTGTCCAAAATTCATATTTCTATATAATCGTTACATCTTCCTTCTTCTAATTACTTGCTGTATCATAGTCTTGCAGATATTTTGGTCTTCTAGATATGCGCCCAGATCATGTTTCGAGTTTTACGCTGTCCATGTCAGACACATGTCGTTGTGTCTGGTTATTCTGCAGGTGAACATTTTGGACAGTGGCGTTTTGTTCTATGTTGTCTTTTTCATTTTCCTCTTCATGAGATATCTCAACAAAGTTTTCATCGCAAATTTTTCTCTTTTTTGTCTTCAATTGACTTCTTGTTCTTCTATACTGAGACCCCTTTTCTTTCCTGATTATGTAACTTCTTGGTTCCTAGCATTTTTTCTCAACTGTAGCGTGTTTCCATTTCTTGTTGTCCTAATACCGTATATCTTCTCCTATTTGCAGATTTCTTAATTTCTTGGCATGTTCATCATAATAGATTTTTTGTCGCTGTTTTGTTAGTTTCATCTTTTGAAGAATCCTTTCTGAATTCATTTCTTTGCACTTTAATTTTGCTGGATGTGTCGGTATTATTGTATTACTGTAACATTCCACTATCAGTAAAAAATCTTGTTCGTTCCAATGTAATAAATCTGTTGCAACTATCTGAAATGGGTAAGTTGGAGTTTCACTCATTATCA
>JAUZNK010004583.1:0-26445 GCA_035046665.1 Euphysa ruthae | reverse complement strand
ATGTATGCATGTATATATGTATGTATATATGTAAGTACGTATGCATATACAAACGTACATACATATTTTATGAAGTTGACACTGTAGCACGAGTTCTTTTAGTCTAATTTGTATTTTCATGGCAATGGAACTAAGTGATTATAACAATTAAAAATATAAAATTACTTTATTCTGGAAATATAATTATGAAATCTTACGACAGTTAATAAATAACTGTTATTTTCCTAATCAACATAAGATTTATTTTTGATTATGCTAAAAAAATATTAATTAATTAAATAGATCATTTGGAATTGAGGATGATTGAGACATCTTATGTGAAAACATGAGTAAAAATTGTAACATATAGTTTGTGATAATTTGTAGCTCACAAACCGTAGTATATCGTTTCTAATAGATTTGGCTCTTCCCATAGAAATTTTTTTTTTTTTTATGACATGTAAGTTATTAAATTATTTTGAAAGTTTCACAATAAATTGCTTTATAAATTTTTGTTCTTAGAACTTGATTACAAACAAGCCAGCAGTACTAACTTCCGAAAGCTGTTTCGTTATATAACCGGTGGAAACAAGGAAGAATTGGCCATTAGCATGACATCACCTGTTCTTGTTCATATACCTGTTACTCAGGGACCTTTTTGTGCTACCGAATTTAAGATGCATTTCTTGTTGCCAGAAAAACACCAAGAAAATCCTCCAGAACCACAAGATGATGTATGCTTTTTTTTTATTTCAAATTATGGTGTTTTTTCATATTGTTATTAATCTAAGAACAATCCATTTTACTAGACAAAAATAATAATGCATTTTTTTTTATTGGACTCCCAATAGCGCCAAATTTTTTTTCATGAGTTCATTCATGTTCATCTGTCCATCCTTTCCAAAAAAATTTTTTTTCTGAAAATTTTTTTTCATGTTCAATTCGCCGTAACATTTTAGGCCAAAAAACAATAGTTTTTTTTTCAATGTTTTGAGAAGTTGGAGGAACGTTTTCCATGCACATGGTCATTTTTGGAAAATTCTTGTTTTTGGGAACCTGGGCATTTTTGGAAAATGCTTGTTTTTGATTGAAGTTTACTTGAATTTTCTTTTAAAAAAATATTAGATTGTTCATGTGTGATGTTTTAAAATTTGTTAGTGAATACTTTCTTACTTTAATTCTCTTTGTTTACTTGTTTGACTTCTGCTTTTAGATTCCAAATTTGTGGGTGCAATTAAAATACATATTCACTTAATCAGTTTTTTATTTTGTTTTGTTTTAATTAATTTTCACACTTAGCCTAGATGACTTACAATTTTTCAAAACTTTACAGTTGCGATTTTAGCTCTATCTTCAGAGGCTTTAATTGAAATTTATACTCTAAGGGAAATGTTACAATTTATGCTCCAATTCAAGTTCTTGGTGCTCCTAAAATTGATGATAGAAGAGAAAATCAAGGTCGAAGAACTAATTAATCCCATGCTTTTAATTCATGTACCTGTTGTTCCTAAAATTGAAAAAGAAGATATCTTAGTTATCAAATTATGGATATGTGACTTGCTCTCTCCCTGTTTGTAAAAACTATCCAATATTAAATTCTCTGCATTGACTGCCATCATCCAAAGCTTAATTGCTCATGAATCTCTTGAATATGAATATCTTTAATTAAAATAAAGAAAAAAATTACAAAAAAAGATATAAAGGAAGTACACACAATTTTCCAAATTAGCAATTCATCTGAATGCACTGAAAAAGAACTTTTGAATTTTATATCCGCACTGCAATGCTGCTTTTTGTTCTACATAGGTAGTTAAACATTTATTTTTGATGAAAACTAGGAATTTTTCATTGAGGACAATTGTGTAATTTTGAATTTTCTCACCTCTGAATTGTGCAAATTAGAATATTATTTAAGTAAGCACCGAAAGAAAAATTATCCAAAGAGGGAACCGGTATTGTATGGTATGGTATGGTATGGTAGTTTGTATGTTTAAGAAAAATACGTGGTTCTAGTGATGTATTTTTAACTTAAAGTTATGTGTGCCTTGGGAAAAAAAATGTATTTAAACATGAGGTAGGAACTTATATCAATATCACAAAGATAATTTTGATGAAAGTCAAAGTTACCGATTGAAATATGATTCAAATGAAGGCAACGATCTCGCTGTTTCAACTGATTTTGAATAGTAAAGACAATTTTATTTTATTATGGCATCTGACTTTGCTGAGAAAAAGAAAAGAAATACCTGTATTAGTTACCACTAGTTACAGCTGGCATAAATAGCATAGCAGGACATTTAGTTTTTAATATTCCTTGTAAAATAGAAGGAAAAAAATTGTGATGTGAAAAGCCAACAGATAAAAAGAAATAAATGTAAGTGTTAAAGGATTTTTTCATTAATGGAATATTTATGATTGGTTACCAAACTTTCAGTTCTGTAAATTTGGCATTGCAAAAAAATTTTTGTTTAGTGGAAAAAGTTGGTTGCTTATAGGTCTTTTGTTACAGCTTTGTCAGTTAAACAGCAAAAAATATTTACCTTGCTATGGTAGGATTATATTTGAGATGAAATTTATAAAGTTATTTGATAAATTGCTGAAAGTTTTTATTTTTATTTTTACTTTATCTATATATATATTTATGTATTTTTGTTTATTACTTGTTTTTTGTTTTTGTACTTGTGTTTATATTTTAACATTTGAGTTATTAGTCGCATAAAACTTTGTTTGAGCTGTGATACTATTATAATGCTATCTTGTTTATGAGTTATTTTGTTTTTTTTGTGAGAAAATTACAATAAATATGTATTTATATATGATATTCAAAAGAAAAACGTTGTTTCAGATAAAATATCTTTTTAAATTTAACTTTTCCATACACTTCTCAAATCCGAATTTTAGAAAAGAAAATAAGGAAAAATCAGAACACATCTATATTTGTTTATTGATGTTGCAAGTATTTTTAAACAAGAAATAAACCCATCATCTAGTATGGTAAGCTAAAAAGCATTCTTTAGGATGGAGCTGTGGCTTATCTGAGCATCCAGCACATAAAAACTTGTTCAAAGTTTGCTGGAGTGCTTCAAAGTACACAGTCCCTATCAGCCTCCACATATCTAAATAAATTTTTTTGGTTATTTTATCTTCCTAGCTTATTGGATAGTTAGGACTTTATGTTCGCTTTGGTGTAATTCCTTTAGTCCGTTAGAGTATTCAACAAGTTTGTCAGTTGACTGAAGCTTCTACACATGTCATTCCAGACTGAGAGTGAGAGTGAAAATGTTATATTTTAACATGGGCTACCAACAAATCGCTGGGACAATATTTCCAGAAGGGCCCATATGGCGGGTCTTGGAGTACTTAAAACGTCCATTTGCGCCTAAGAAATTCGCTCAACCACACAATCCAACCTAATTGAGCTACTGTTGCATTATGCTGTGAGTTTTGGTCTCAGAAACTCAGAGATAATATGGAAAGCAAATTTTTGCCAGAGGTCGGAGTCAAACGCATAAATTTTCGTTCTATAGTCAGACTTCCTACTACTGTGCCAACTCCACTTGAGCACTCATTATAGATTCAAATCTGTCACTTTAGGAATAACTGGTTGAATCATGGTGTAAACAATATGGTAATTATTGTAAATAACGATTTCTTGTCCAATCCCATTACAATAACGATAGCCTGAAACATTAATAGCTTGTATCGATTGGCTGGCGTTCATCTGCTATAGACAGAATTCTTTCGAACTGGGTTGTTAACCAAAATTTTAGCAGCAGCAGCAAATTCATTTATCATATTAACTAAGTTCACTTGAAGTACAAGAGTATTGGTTCAAGAAAGTAAAATTACGTACTCTATGATCCTCAGTATTGTCATTCAGTAAAATAGGGTCATCTTCTCAAAAGGTTTGTGTCAACTGTTTGAGGCTCACTATCACTATCATTCAACCAGTTTTTCATTATTTTGACAGCTTCATTCAATGTATCTACTTTTCGACGTTTTATTATTCCATGTTTTTATTATTAAACAAAATTATGTTTCATTCACAATCCGCTCACAGTGGCTTCTCATACGCTACGGAAAACTCTGAGTCGCTGTAAATAAGTTAAGTCACTTACAATAATGAATCTGTGCAGAATATGAATTTAAACTAGAAGCTGATGTGTAGATTTTCTGTAAACAAGTTTTATATCTGTAAATAATAAACCAATGTAACATCATAAAATGTTGCTAATAAGTTTTTTATTAGCATAAATTGTTGCTTTTTCCATGACGGCAAATATAAACAGTGCTAATAAGTTTTAGACCATTATAGTATGGTTTCGTTTTTATAAAAAAGACAAAATGTCAATTTTTTCTAGAATTTCATTTTGAATTTTTCAAGAAAATATTTCAGTTCTCTTAAAAGTTTTATTCTCATGATTTTGACACGGTGAAAATTTAAAAATATTTAAAAGATTTTATTGTTTCAAGTAAGATCAAACGGTATTTTTCAGTTTTCCTAATTAAGAAATAATCATCATATGTTTTGTAAAACTATTTTTGAGCACAGAAGCTCGACGTAAACTAAATTGCTTTGAAAATATTTAATTTTTCAATTTTTCTAACAACTTACGCTCTTGGGGTTTACATTTTTAAAATGGTTTTCAAAAAATTTTTTATGATGAGAAGCCATTCAGAGTGTTTAGAATATTTTATCCGTGAGTGTACCAATAATTTAAGTGCTAGCTATTCTTAGGTAAAAATTACAACTCTTCCAGATCTTGATGTCTATGTTCGAACATTTCCTGGATTTGCCAAGATAGAAGACATACAATCCAACGGCGCATTATTAATTGAAAGTTTAAATAAAGATAGTCAAAAATTTGATGATTCGCAACTTTATTACGCAGGATATGATTCTCCATATAAATTATTTGGCAGAAAAAATGAGGTATGGCTTTTAAAAGCAGAAGAGCATGTTGGGTAAATTTTTAAACTGAACAGTCGATCACAAAACAAGGCTCTAGAATTTTATTTTTATCGCCTGAGTTTTATTATAATTTGCAAATGTGTCTTACACCGGAATATTTTTTAGTGATTTGTACAGTATAATTTTTTTAATCACCCTTATATAATATTACGATTTTTTCTGCCAAAACGGAGATTGTACATTAATTTTAACTGTGTACATACATTAAATAATATTCTTGCTAGATTAACTGCAAATATTTTTTTACTAGCTACAGTATTGCTGTACATGTTATATGAGACGACTATAAATTTGCACTAGGTGGCTTTTTGATTGAATAGAGTTGGTTTCCCTCAGGGTTTTGTTGATAGGAAGGACATCCTGGCAGTTAAATCAACTTGGTCCAATACCAATTGTATACAGAGCCTATGTTCCACCCTTAATATTAGAATTTTGATGAACTAATCTATTGCCTTTCACATTTTCACAGACTTATGGTAATCTTTTTACATGGTAGGGTATGACTTTATTTTCCTTCTGATATGTTGCTTATTCTGTGAAGAGAGTGCTGCCATGTTGGGAGTGAAGTAAGTCTCTGGTTGTGATTTATTTTTTTTGTGATGTTGGTATTTTCTCTGGATCTATAAGTGTGTGTACCTAAAGCCTGTGTATATGCGGGGCATTCAAAAAAGCCTCAAAACAGGTAAAACTAGGTAATTGAACAACGTAAAACTTCAAACAAACAACAAAAACAGCACTCATACTTTTTAAATAGATTTATTGAAAAATACTAAAGATCAATAATTATAAAATCTACACCAATCACATAAGTTTATAGCAGTTTGCATCAGTCTATGTAAAATTTTAAATTCAATTCAAATCAATTTTCATGTCTAGTTTATTGTTTAATTTTTCTCCATGTTAACATTTTATGTCCAAGAATTATTTTTATTATGTTCTTATAAATATAACATAATGTAGGCACTTATGAAACCTTTGTTTAAAAGTTCTTTGGAAATGTTTGGAAATGTTTTTTAAATTGAGTTGCCCTTTGTTAGTTAGTCATAAGTCATTTTAATATTTCACATTTGCTAAATCTGTATGGTTGCATTTAAAAAACGTCAAAATTCAGAACAAATATGTTTTTTCTTTTATATAAAATATTATAATATTCAATTGTATTTGTGTCTGTAAATATTTCTATTTTTAATATATAGTAACCAAATGATCTAAAAATACACAATTATAACGTTGATTTGTTTTTTTTTTGTTTTTTTTTTTAGTTTCTGTCATTTTGGAATTTTTGAGATTTTTGGATTTTGAGTTTCAAAATTTTCATTCTTATTTTTCCGATAATGAAATAAAAAAATTAAAAATCCATTTGTTACTTTTTCTGAAGACTATCTTAACAAATATTAAATTTAATTTTAAAATTTTTTTCTTTCGATGTTTCAAAAATATTATTTTATGGTCATTCTCAATAATTTTTGGTTCCAAAAAAATTGGGGCCTGACAAAATTTTAAGTTGTTTTTTTAAAATATTATTAGATCTACGCCCCACAACATTTGAGATTTGGTTCAGATGCCAAAATTAATTCTGACATCCTCGTCGTTTTGAACATTTTTAGATGTGGCGAAACGTTGATTTACAGGTTTTTTTAGTTAGTTATTTTAAATTTTCTAGTCTAAGAGAACTAGTCACTAAATTACTGTCTTATTTCACGGAAAAATATAAATATAAATCCAGGAATTTCTTCTAATGATGAAAATTTATTGACCAATGACAGATTGCTATTATTTTTTGTTTAAGTAGAAGAAAAATTCACGAAAATTGATTTGTATCCGTTTTTTATGTTGTAACAATTTCCCTGTTGCCTTTAGAGAAGTTTTTGACGAAGATTTTCTTCATATTACTCCAGCTGTTCTGTTTTCCAGATTTCATACAGATAATCTTCACCTGCTAAACAATTAATTAGCCCTTTAAAAAAATTAAATAAATTTTTAAAAGATTATAAAGCTCTATATTACTCCTAATTTAAGAAATTAGCTTTGGAATTTGCCTCCAACAGTTAAATATTTTGATCATTTGAAGTGATAAGTCTAGTTTATAAGTCCCGTTATTAGATATTATTAGCAAGGTTTGCTCAATGCAATGCAGAGCTTCGCAAAATTCCTTGTATAAAAAAGTGACTCAATGTAAAAGGTGAAGTATTCTCAGACAGCCTGTCACAGCCGTTTCAGGTGAAAAGGAAAAATTTACATTTATGTCTTCAACTGAATTAAAGAGGTTGAATATTTCCAGATACTAACAGAGTCCGTGATTGGCTCATTCAACAGAAACAAGAGATTGGATATAATAACTTTTGTAATAAAACCGAAAACGTTATAAATTGGGGATTAGTCATTTTAATGTTGCATCACTGTTCCTTGGCCATTTTTTTTTCTTTTTTTTTTGAAAATTTACATGAATAATCTTGAAAAATAGCGCTTTCCAATGAGGGGTTGGCCGCGTATTTTATTGAACGCATGATACTCTAAATTAACTAAATTAATTAGAAAATAAATTTTAAATTAATTCAAACGCTTGAATTAATGTTGAATGGGTATTACATGAGTTGGAACAATCTTCATGTTGCGGAATGAAAAAATATTTAAGCTAACGTAAATATTAGCGATGTAATTTTGGAAAATGTTAAAAAAATTTTAAGGACGAAAATAAGCATACCTCTCGTAATGTTTGTATTTATTGTTTGTATTACTTTTAAAGATAATTTTTTCAACTTTAACATGCTTTTTTCAGATTAAAAAATATTAAAGATCTATAGGTATATTAGAATATGTACAACCTATGTTTCTAGAAAATTTCAGTTTAAAAAAAAACAGTTCACTTCCTTTGTTTATAGGTTTGGAACTGTGTACAGGTTTGAAACAACTGTACTGTATTGTCTTAAAATGCAATTTTCCTGTTTTTCTAAACAATTTTACATAAGACATTACCTGGGCTAAACAACAAATGTTTTCAGAGGAACCTTTAATTTAGAGCTATTGATTGCTTTGTAGTTGAATAAATGTATGTATAAAACAAAGCAAATAAAAGAACTTTGAAATATACTCTGTTATGACATATTTGCTTGAGGCTTTTGCCATTTATATAAAATTTCTGGTAGTCCTTTTTTTTTTTTTTTTTTTTTTTTTTTTTTTTTTTTTTTTTTTGTAATTTCTCAAACCTTTCAACCAAATATTTTAAAAAGTTTTTAAGGCCTGGTAATTTGACCAAAATTGTAGAAGTTTGATATTGTTAAGGAATTATTATTAAACTCATTAAGAATTTAATATAAATTTTAGTATTTGTAAATATAGTTTCAGCCACAACCTCTTTTTTTTACGTTCATAACATTAGGTCCATTTCATAAACCTTATTATTTCTTCCTGTATTTTTATTTTTAAAAATCAAGCTAAAATCATAAAATATGGTGTTACAAAAGATTGATAATAGAATTCGCGTTCTAGTTGAGAATGGAGTCCATGACAAACATAGGTCATTGTTTTTTGTGGTTGGTGACAAGGCTAAAGATCAGGTAAGGTTTTATCTATTGTCAACTTTTTTTATCTATTTTATATTTATTATTTTTATTTATATCTAAGTCTTTTTTGTAAACATCCCGCTTTGCTAGAAATTTATTGTGTATAATTAAATATGAATTTAATTTGAAATGAATTTATTTTCACTCCTTTATGCTGTATTATTTTGCACCACAATTGTCATTATTATCTCAATTAAAAATTATAATTTACCTTAAATGTTTTTGCTGAGCAATTATTATCAAGCTGTCAAAAATGGTGACATTATCTTTATGAGCTTAACTGGTTAGTTACTAAAGCTATTCATTCTTTCTCTGAAAGTGGATGATCCTATTATTCCACTTGTATCATTGCATAAGTCGAAACAATTGTGGCCCTGGGGTGATTTCTAAAAGTGTTTAAAGATTTCAATGCTGAACAGCAGAGAAAAGCAACCCAGAAAATTAATCTATCAAATTCTCATCAATATTTTTATTTGATAGGTTGTGATTCTACATCATATGTTATCGAAAGCGCAGGTCAAGGCTCGGCCGTCTGTGCTCTGGTGTTATAAAAAAGAATTAGGATTTAGTAGGTATATGTGAAAATATATTTTTTATACGTTATGTTTGTACCAAAATATTTTTCATTGGTTGCTAAAGGTTATAAAAACATTAGAGAGTTATGCAATGCATGCAATGCAGCTGTGAATGAGCACATACTCTTTTTTTCCAATGACTTACCCAACCCAAAGCAACGTATTATGTTATTTTAAGTAATTTATTATATATTTCCAGAGACTTCTTTGCATGCAAAAAGATCGTGAGATCTTTTTGCATGCAAAGGTAGTCTTCTGAGGATCAACATTTTCTTTTCTTAGTCATTATTTCAATGGTCAGGAATTACTGTAATTTTTATAATTTTTAATGTTAAGCCATCGAAAGAAGCGTATGAAGAAATTAGAAAAGAAAATGAAAAGTGGCTCTCTTAATCTTAAAAAAGATGACCCATTTGATCTATTTGTATCAGCAACAAGTATTCGATATTGTTACTATGGCGACACACATAAAGTTCTTGGTAATACATATGGTATGCTTGTACTGCAGGTAACTTTTGTGTTAGTTTGTTATCAAAATTAAAGTAATTTTTGCACAAAAAATAGTTTTTTTATAACTATATGTACATTTTTTTTTACTGGAAATTAATTTGCTGGAAAATATGTTTTAAAAAATTAACTGTAACTTTTTTATTTTGTAAACAAAAAGATAAAAATTCACAAAAATAAATGAAATCACAAACAAATTACATTCAAAAATCTTATCTCGCGGACAAGAATAATATATCATTCATCCAAAATGCTGTCAATTTTTAAAGTATTGTTGAGCTCTTTTATTATTTACCCTTTAGCTGAACTTTCAACAAGTTTTAAATGCTCGGAAATACTGCAAGTATTAAGGAAAGTTTTAATATAACAGGTGTAACATTTATATCACTTCTTATTCTATCATTGTTATTAAAGGTTTAGACATACCCAACCGCATTTAAAAATTTATTATTTCAATTTTTATATTATTCTTTCAAGAAAAAATTGAATCAAGATGGCTGCTGTAGTGAGTTGTTATTTCTAGCTGACAATTTGTTTTATTTCATAACTTTATAATAACTTCATTCAGGATTTTGAGGCATTGACACCGAACCTGCTTGCTCGAACCATCGAAACTGTGGAGGGAGGAGGTATAGTTTGTGTGCTCCTGGAAAGTATGAAGTCACTTAAGTCATTTTACACTATGACTATGGTAAGTTTTCTTTGTTTTTGAAATTTTTAGCACCTTGTTTTTTATGCTCTCCTGATGTTCCTTGATAGAAAGCAAAAAAAAAAAAAAATAATAATAATAAAATAAAACAAAGCAATTTATTTCATTAAAAGTAAATTAATTCAAAAAGTCAATTTGGGCATTTCTATAATACCATACTTGTTTTTTATTAAGAAGTAGAAAATAAACTAAAGATGTTATTCAGGGAAAGGATATCCAAAGTCAATTTTGGATTTGTTTGATGTATGATTGTATACACTTCAGCTATAAAATCTAAAAGTGTATAGTATGTATGCTGCAGTCTGCTGTATAACTCCAAAATTTCAGGAAGACTGAAAGAAGTGTCTCGTCGCAGACAATTTGTAACACCTGTTTATAGGTTCTGTTTATATAAGATCCATACTAAACTTTTTACAAAAGATCCGAATCAATGGTCAATAGCAAAAAAATAAAGCAAAATTTATAATTTTTTTCAGCTTGAAACTATGTCTAACTCTCAACATGCACTAGATGTAAAACTTGTGTTTTTGCGGACCCTTTTAAACATTTGCACGTCATAGGCGAAATTCTCCCTTTGTGCAATTGAATGCAAATAAATGTGTGCTATTGAGATGTGGTATTGTTCCTGGCATTTCAACATCAATTCGTGGCAAGCCTGTAAATATTGGTAAAGGATGCATATCATCTTCCACGTTTGGAAATATCAAAACCAGGAGGAATGTCTTTAAATATTTTGAGGTTGTAGCAGAAGAAAATATCATCATCTCATAAAAAAACAATGTTATGAAAATCTGACTCTGCTCCTTCTCCATAACTAAAAAATGTACTAATGATATCTTCTTCCCAACATTTATCTATATCTATCTATCTATCTTTCTTCTTGTAAGGTAATTTCACCTTCATTTCCATTTAATTCACAAGAAAATGAAGTTAAAAGTGTTAATTGTTTATTTTTTGTCTGCCATTTTATCCCATTGATATAAAACTTCCACATCAACAAGAACAGTTCTAAATATATTTCACAGCTAAACTTTTCTGAAACAGAATTTTGTCAAAAATTCAATAAAATTGGTCTACAGACCATTAGAAGTTGTTTACAGGTCAAAAATTGCTTCCAAAGTTAAGCATGTGCAACCTGGACTGGTCTGGGATTGGGGGGGTTATTTTTATTACATCAAAATCCCGGGCCATATTCTTTTTCCATAAACAAAAATTAGAGTATCGGAATATCACCAGGAACTTATATTTCTTTTTTTTCTTAAAAAATTATCTAAAACTTTGTAAAATGCTAATTTATCAAGTGCATTGCCCTTTTTCAAAACGAGAACAGTTATTATCAACGATATAATCAACTCCACTGTTCAGAGAATCATGGATGTATTCCACATTAATATGGCGGTTAAAAAGCTGCAGTTGGTTTTTAATAAGTAGCGGGATATTACCTCCATCTATTTCCAACTTAAAAATAGTTTTTGGCACACAAATAAAATAATGCCTTAATTCTTCGAAAAATATACTCAAATCTGGAATGTTCATGTAAAAAGAAAAAATATCAGAAAATTTCATATTTTTGTGCAAATATGTTTTGATTCTCATGTTTAAATACTTATCAAATAAAATAATCAGATTTTCAGCCTAAAAATTTCCCCAGATCTAAATTTTACCACAATTCTCGATGACCAACGCTGTTACAATACTTGATTGCAATGTTTACATAAAAAATGAAAGTGAAATATATTCTTTGAAAAAGGTTAGTTTTGTTTATTAAGCTTAATGTTATTGTGGCAGGAACTGAATATCTGATGACAGATGATAACACTTTGAATATATATAATTTATTCTCTTAACGTGGTTCATAACATTTATTTTTGTAAGAAAATTTAAAAAAAATAAATAAATAAAACATATTTTGGATTTATGAAAAATATAGTGGATAACACAAATATGAGCATGTATTGGGACATTTCACATGAACAGCTGAAATAAGCAGTTTTGAGAACTTTAACACATTCTGTGATCCTTAGAAACGCCTTAGCAACAATAATTGAATTTGGTGTATAATCCAAAGTTATTGAATTTAATGATGGAAGGTCTGGTTTGAAGCACAAAGCATAAAAATGTTGGGTAATCCAATAAAGTGAAATAATTACGGAAACATTTATATTCGCCACATAGCGACTTCCTGACCAAGGTACATTCACATATTTTTATGAGATAATAGATTTCAGGAATTTCAATGGATATGTTACATGATTGAACTCTGATGATAGCTCCTGCTCTCCTGGTTAAATGTTCTAGTTATACTTGTTGCGTTTGATTGACGTTTAGATTTGTGGCAGCACAGTATGTCAACACTGGTGTGATTCATGATTGGTAGATCAATTTGGTAGGTATAAAATGTGATGGAATTACAAAGTCTGTAAAGAAGTCTCGTTAAGGTGTGGTTTGAGTGAAAAGGTAGAATCATTGAATTTTTTTGGGAGATCTGTAAATTTCTGTTTTCAGCACACTTACCATTCATAGTAACATCAAAAGGTTGTTGATTGACGAGACATTTTGATATGTCAAAAAGCATAGGTTCAGTGTTACCCGGTTTAGTATTTGATATTTGATTAATTCATTGGAATTCATCCAAGAAATAATTTTGTTCGTGTTCTCAGTTAGTTTACTCTGAATTAAGACCGAATCTAAGTCATTAGAGAAAATCACAGCATCATCTGCGTATTTGATAGTTTAACAATTATTCATGTGTGAAACTACATCGTTGATGTTTATCAGAAACAACAATGGTCCAAGTATTGATCCTTGTGGAACGCCATGGTAATTGACTGCAAACTCGAACGGTTGTCAACAAAAACTACACACTATCTTCTATTATATAAATAGTCCAAAAACCATTTTAGTTCAGTTGAATTAACACTACAGGATGGGAGCTTGTTTAATAGACCTCATGGATAATGGTGTCAAACACTCTTGAGAGATAAATAAAAACAGGTTTGGTAAGTTTTCTGTTGTCCATTTCTTTTCTAATGCAGTCTAAGAAGTATGTAGACTTTTTATCTAAATTCAAACTGTTTACGATGGAGTAATTTGAATGACTCAAGATACTGAAGTAAATGTTTGTGGATAAGTCTTTCTTGGATTTTAGAGACGACTGGAAAAACCAAAATTGGTCAGTAATTGTCTCGTTCGCTAAGTTTACCAGATTTGAATTACTTTTGCTTGGTATGAATTGGTATGAACAGTAGCAGTGATCAAGGAGAGATTGATTAAAAACATTAATCAGTTGGATTGTCAAATACGTCAATTCCTTGCAAGGCTGTTAATATTGGTAATGGATGCATATCTTTAAGTCTGTTATTCTGTTTATTTTTGTCTATTTGGGAAACACAAACTGTGCAAATCATTATAAATATAAAAAACGTCAAATACCCCCTGAAGTAAAAAAAAAAAAAAAAAAGTCTTATTAATTTGGTTTCCCATGAATTGGATCTTTATTTGAATGATTCGTGTTTTGATAATAGTGAGATATTTTTTATTACAGTTTCGCAACAAAATTTAAGGTAAAATATCTTTGGAGTAGTGGTAATTATGTGATGTCTGCAAATGTCTGCATGTCAAAATTGAAAAATTAAATTTCAAAATTGAAAAAAATTTAGCAGCAGTTTCGTCAAAAAAATTTTGGGCCTAAAAAATATTTTTCTTTAAATGTGTCTTTAAATATTAATAATATCTTTAAATATTAATTTATTAATATATAATAAATAAATCTTTTGAACTTAAAAGAAACTTTTTAAAGGACATCTTTTGGACTGTTCTGTAATGCACACAAGTTTACCAAAAGTAACTTTACTATGCTCTGTTGAAATTTTTCATCTTTTTAAATCCATTTTGCATGCAATTTTTTGTGCCATTTTTCACAGCCCGTAATTAGCGATTATTAGCTTTAATTATGGTCAATATTTTATCATAAATTACATTAAATTTTTTTTTTTCATTTTTTTTTTTTTTTTTCTATTTTGGTTTCGATGTTAGGGAGCCAAAGTGGAATTTTTTTTGACCTACATGACTACCTGGAAAATATTTTGTTATTTAACAAATTTTTTTTCAATAAAAAAATTGATCATGTTTTTAAAGATCTCTCAAATATTTCAAAATGATTTGAATTTTGCAAGATTTTTGATAATTCATTAAAAATAATATTAAATTTTAATTATTAAGCGATCTTGAGAGTCTGATACAGGTAAGTAGGCTCATTAATCAAGTTTATATATACTTTGATTTTATGAAAGTTTTATTTCTTCTCGATTGCTCATTTGTTTTACATTTGGCTCGGAAAATCAAAACGTCAATAAAAAGTTCATTTTTCATAAAATTCAAGAATTGAAATACCCTTTTATAAAGCCTAAACACATTAATCAGTTCTTGTGCAATCTTTTGGAGATCTGGTTCTCTTTATTAAGTTAAAAACATTGTTTTCATTATCAGCACTTAGTCGTATCTTTTTTCAAATCAACGTTCCTCGTATGTGTTTTAAATCAGTTTCAGTATCTCTTGTACTTTTACCGTAAAAATTATATGCATTTATTTTTTAAGCTTTCAATGTAAACAGTTATAAATCACATTAATATTGCTGACTGAACCACTCAGCATATTTGGCAGATTATTAGTAAGCACTTATTGGATTTTAAAATAGCAAAGAAAAAATTCTGAGCATTCAATACAGGTTTTCATGCAGGGAAAGTTTGGCATATTGCTTTAGGTTTTAAATGTGATGGGCAATAAAGAGTTTGAATATTTTGTTTAGGATGTACATTCGCGATACCGTACTGAGTCACATCAGGACATTGTCGGTAGATTCAATGAGCGGTTAGTTGTTAAATTTAAAGAAGTTGATTTAAACAATTCTTTTGGTAATGTTTTTTGAATGAAACTATTGTCTGTGTTGAAAATATTTTAACATTTCTGTGGAAACTAATTATTTCTGCGATTTTATCACTAAATGGTCTCTTTACTTTAGTTGGAATTTCCAAATTTTTAAATTTTACAAAGATCAATATTTATGAACAGAATGAAGTAAACAGATTTTTAGCCAGAAAACCAAATTTTATGTCTGGAAACTTAAATACAATCTGATAAATTAACTATTAATATATTTTTTCATATAATTATAGAAAAACCATACCAAAACTGACTTTTTAAAGTAAAACAAAATCTTTTTCTCTAGATTTATTTTATCATTATCTTCATGCAAAAACTGTCTGGTGATTGCTGACAATTTTCAGATTCTTCCAATATCCACCCAAGCACAGAATATAAAATCAAAGCCTCCCAAAACTAAGGTGTGTATACATTTTTGTTTTTGTTTCTCCAATAAAAAGTTTCCGCTATATTTGCTTGTATGTTCAAGGTGAATTTACAATTTATAATCTATGAAACTACAATTTTGTTATAAAGATCGGTCTTCATAAAACGTTATTATATGATTATATAAAGTATTATATGATTAGGTATAGTCATGATTGTACAAATTAAAAGACTATATAAAATAGACTGCACTAGGAGAGAAGCTGTATTACAGAATCAATTGCCCTATTTCTGAATGGTCTTGTTATATGTTGATTTATTTTAGAGTTATTTCTTATTTCAAAAATCTTACAACTTTATTTATATCCAAAATTTATATCCAAAATTTATTTATATCCAAAAATTTTAGAGTTTTTATTTTTGTTTATTTATCATAGAAATCATTTCTTTTCAATAAATGAAAAGTTTTTTTTTTTTTTTTTCAAACAAAATGGATTTATAATAACCACTTCAAACACAACCAAAGAAAAAGAAAACAGTTAAAAAACAGCAGACAATGTCATGAAATGGTGATATTGTGCAGCGATATGGTGGCATTTGAATTTTCTTTTTTTTTCTTTTTTTTTTACCTTCATACTAAATTTTTCCTAAGATTCAAACTACGAAATTGGTGGCAGCAGATTTTGGATTTAACGCAAGAAATCCAAGAGAAATAGTTTGTTAGGCCTAGCAACCGAATCTGCGTAGATTCAGTGAGTTCACTACCATTTATCATACAGATGGAAGGAAAGGTGCCTTAAAGTTTTTTTATGGAAAGAAACTTTATTTTTGAATGATTGATTGACACTAACCATTTCTCACCCCACTCAACAACAGTGTGACGATCATCAACCAAATTAGCTGCCGTTTCAACTTACCAAAAGCGTTACATGTTTTCCCTAAGGATGATTACAAAGTTTTGTCATCCGCATGTATAGCAAGCTTGCGTACATGCGATGCTGTCAAACAGGTTGTTGATGAAAATTAGAAGAGTAGTTCCAAGAACAGAACCTTGAGGATTGCAAGAATTTACATAGTAAAAGTCTGGAAAAAATTTCATCTTATGGAGAAGTCATGCATGCCACACCTTGTCAAATGCCTTAGAGATGTCTAGCACAATTGCCCTAGTTTCACTGCAATCACAAAGAGATTTATAGACATGTTCACAGATGGTGGTCAGAGCATCAGCAGTGGACCTACCGCAGCGAAAACTATGCATATGGAAATCAATGTCAAACATAAAGCCAAGAAGCAATTTCCTAAGCACATTCATCTGTATTATGATTAAAGATTCAAGTGGAATATCACAGATTAGATCATGTAATGATTTTTTTGCCAAGGCCACGCATGCAAAACGGCAAGTCATTGCAGTTGATAGGAAAGTAACCAGGTACAATAAAGTCAAAAAAACTTATGGAAGGATCAAGATTTGTTTCAAAAATTACCAAGATGTCAGGTTGTGAACTAGAGAGAAAAGATTTCAAATGGTTCTGTCCTATATTAGTCAGAAATCCATCAGCATTGTGATGTGCAAAAGCCACAAACGTAAAAGATATCTTAATATAAGGCGGGTGTATTATAACACCTTTCTCAGGATTAAGGTGCGTCTGGAGGCGTTTCCATACGCCATATATGTCCAAGCTTTAAGATATGATTTTTTTCTTGGAAAAACACAACTTTGTCTTGTTTATTTGGATCAGGGTTAAAGGAAATTTTCCTTTGGAGTGCCCAAAGTTTTGAGTTCTTTAACTATAGCGAGGTCATTATTTAATAGTTTAGACAAGGTTTCAATATTTAAAATAATAAAGTATCATCAGCAAATAGTACATTAATTCAATAGGATCAATTCAATAAGATCATTCATTAGGATTCAATAGGATTGGGTCATTTATAAATATCAGAAATAGTAAAGGGCCAAGAATAGATCCATGAGTTACCCCTACATTAATATTTAATACAGGTTCTTGACTATTTAAAACACATCTTTTGACGATTAGATTTTAACTTTGATCATGCTAAAAATAACTGGTTTGAATAACTTGTTTCGTAAAATCTTTTATTTCCTTTTTAAAGGTCTTGCAACAAATTGAGTGACTAGCCATATATACAGACATATTTTGGCATGTATATATGCCAGAAAATTTTTGTAGAAAATTTTTTATGCAGTTTTACAAAAATATCGGCTTATTTTAAAATCGCATTGAGGCTAAGCCAGAGGGCACAACATTTGCGCAGTTTGGTCCACTAGCTTTATTGCTTGATTTTTCTCTAGAAATTATGTTCCAATTCTTGGAATTTTGTCAATTTTTTATTTATTTACCATAATGGTGGGAGATCATCGAAAATTTAACTTATTAAAAGATGACCACTAATGGCAGGGCTCGAACTGGAGGCTTAGCTTAGAACTTAGTATAAAAATGTGAGCTAGTTTTCCAATTTTGCTGAATTTCTTAGTTTTTTTAAACCACATATTATTTTCTTTATTTTTTTTCAAATATCTTGATTTTCAACACTTCTAAACTTTTACTACACTACTACACTTGCTAAACTGATATTTAAATGTTTCATTTGAAGGAAGATTCAATGACAGCAGAGGCAGTTGAACTTAAAGAACTACAAGATTCATTGCAGGATACTCAACCCATTGGATCAATTGTGGCTCAATGTAAAACTCTAGATCAGGTGTGCATTTCATTTCTTAAAGCATGAATATCAGTTCAAACTTCTAAAAAGATAAAGCCATTTTTTTTTTATCCTTGCATTGTCCACAAAGATCAGTCTTGTAAATTTGTGTTACAGAATCTGTTATTTACTTTCTTTTTTCTTTTTTTTTCATTAAGCCAGCTGTCCAAATATCTTAAAAAAGTGTTCAATTCTTTAAAAAATTAAATTTTATAAAATTCCTGGTAAACTATATCATCAAATGATTGAAAATTAAAAAGGAACTTTTGTGTGTTTACTGTTTTTTTCTCAATATTTAGTTTTAATGTTTTTTTTTTTTTTTTTTAATTTGAAAGTGTTAATTTTTCTTTAATTTTGATATCTTTGGTCTGACAGGAGGAGATAAGGGAATTTAATTTGGGAGTTCGTATAAATTATATATTGGAAGGCTCTGATTTCCTGCCACTGGGGGAATGGGTGAGGGGGTGGTGCTGTGATGCCCCTCGCTCTTCTAAAAACATTGCGTCATTTTTATTCTGATAATGAGGTTATGTAACTTTAAATGTTCATAGCGGAGTCTTTGTGTAAACAGCACAGAGAGGGTAATATATAATGTTTATCTTTGTTGGCAGGAAAAGATAAATTTCTCAATACTGCGCTCTTCTTCCTCTTAATAGCTTTTTTGACAAGAATTCAGCAAAATGCAATGTAAAAAATTTGGTGGTTTAACTGTCTTTTGCCATAACCTTAGATATACAGTAAATATGCGTCATTATAAAGTTGGACTCAAACTAAGCCTCTAGGGTGTTATAATAATTATTTAATAAGCTTAAGTGTGGTTGTTTTATCTTTTATAATTCACCTTCCTTTTTATATTAGTGGTTATGTGAGTTTATCTTTTGTGGCAAGCTATGTTGTTATTACGCGATTATAAAAAAAGGGGAGGGGCACATATAAGGATAAAATAAAATTATCTTTATTCTAGCGTTTTTACTGAAGAAAAAAATTTTCATCAACAAGTTGTTATTTAAGTAAAATAAACTTTTATCCCTACAGTGCAGTAAACAACAGATTATACATTTCAATAAGATTATAAAAACGTATTTTTTATTCAACAAATAAAAATTTAAAGTAAACTGTCAGTAAATGTTTTTAATTTATTTTTATTCTGGTCATTAATTTTTCTGTTCAAGCCATAAGGGTTTGTCAAAGTTATAAAAGTAAAGTCCTAATAACTATAAAGTTATTTGGATAAAAAAAAAAGTTTTTTGGATAAATAAAAAAATATTAAAGTGGGAACTAATATATCTTAATAATTATAAGTAGTAAGAAATTCAGAAAAAGTGGAATTATCGCAGAGCAAATTATTGCCAGGCAACATATATTGCTGCGGTTTTCCACAGTATCCATATCCTACTGCAGCAATTTTTAGTCGCCGACAATTTTTCCTAATTCCAAGGGCTGATTAACAGAAAAATTCAATTGTGTCTAGCTATCGTACTTCTACACCATCCCTCCCACCCTAATCCCTTTCGCTTTCATTTAAGAACTAAACATGGGCAGCAATAGTCACGTAAAACATATAGTTGTCTCACGAAATAGAGGTTAGTCTGAAGTGCCAATCAAATAACCAAGCAAGGCAATAAAAATACTGAGCTGGATGATAATATACAGCAAATTACTTCATAAAGTATAATTCAAATGGATAATCTGATAACCTATAAAAACAATCAACATTTTGAATAAGTAGTAAAACATAGAGACTCTAAATCTAATTTGATTTCCCCAAAATTATTATACTGCCGTATATTTTGGGCTGTATCACCCCCAATCCTGATGGTAAAAGATAAAGGATAAAAAATTTTTGCCTTGAACCATTAATTTTTAATGCATTTTCATTCTTGTTATAATAACCAAGGAAAGCGTCCTTTGATTATTTTTTTTAAATAGTTGTATGAGGCCGTTATTGAGTATGAGGCTGTTTAACGCAACATTACCACATTGGTTTGGAGAAAACCTTGAAATATGTTTTCCTAACAATGTAAAAAAAAAAAAAATAAAACCATCCAACTATTTTTAACCCACAGATTTGGGTTTCATGGTTGTATAGCAACATTAACACATCAACACATTAGCACACTTTCAACATTTATCTCAGTAGTTGGAACATTTTGAAGTTTCCGTATTTATTGTTTTGATAGTTTTTTTCCTGCAAAAATTTTTATTTAATATTTCTTTGCTTAAGTTTTTAATTTGTTAAAATGAAGTGGTAAATTGGCAAAGGAGCAGGATTTAAAAAAAATATTTATCATGAATGCATTCTAATTTGAAGGTTTGGGTTATAAGTTGTAAGTTCTTGAATTCCATAGTTATTAACAAATTTAAATGCTACAGAAATCAGAATGCAAAGTAATATCTAAAGGTTTGGAATAAAATACAATTAAATACATTTTTTTAATAAATGTGCTTGGAAATTAAAAAATTGTGGATCTAAATTTATTTGTTTGTTTGTTTGTTTGCTTATTTATTTAATTTTTTTATTTATCTATTTATTTAAATTTATTTTGAGTTTTGTTTAATTTTTGAAAAAATTCATGAAATGTATTTTGAAGAAAAGCATTTTTTAACAGAAAATATTTACATGTTATATCAAGGTTTTAAGAAAGAGCCTTTAAATTATGAATTTTATCCACTTTCCGTTTCTAGACTTCTTCCATCAAAAGTTCTGTAGATTCCACAACTTTCTGAAATTATTTTTGAAATTCACGTTCAAATAATTTTTTAATGATGTAGATATTAGATAAACTCTATTATCAAAAAAAAAAAAAAAAAAAAAACTAATTTATGATTTTATTCATAGTATTTTGGGGAATAAATATTCACAAATATATAGAATATTTTTGCATTCAAATGTTCAACATCAACTACAGCAATCTTGCAAGAGCTCTTTTAAACAAAAGAATATAAACTATACTTGCAAAGAATGCTTGAAGTTTTATGTAACATCAAATCTTTATTTCTTAAGGAAAATAAAGTCAATCGATTTCAGCATTAATTAGTTTGTTAGATGGTAGTAACTATGCAGAAATTATAATTTTAGTTCTCAAGACTAATGTAAAATAATTTTTTAGGCAAAGTCTGTGTTAAAATTCATTGAGGTTATTTCCGAAAAGACATTACGCAGCACTATTACATTAACTGCAGCAAGAGGACGAGGGAAATCAGCAGCTATTGGTTTAGCTTTAGCATCAGCTGTCAGTTTTGGGTAATATATTTAATTTAAACTACATTGGATAAGATCTTTGTTGTTTCCTTACTCAGGGATTCTTATGGTTAGCCTCCTGAAATAATTTTTACCATAAAGTTGCTGTAACTTTAGCTTTAATTTAACTTTTAACTTTTTTTTGTTCCTGCAAAATCTGCAGTTCCAGTTAAATCTGCACAGTTTCACAAGAAACAAATAAATTTAACTTTGTCGAAATAAGTCCAGTGATTTGGAATGATAATAATGATAATACCTGGGACCTTGAACATTATACAAAGAAAAGCACAAAAACATTGGAAATTTAAATGTTCGTAAAATATCTAAAATCTCATTTATTGACTATATCAAGGGCAGAGGCTGAAGTACCCAATTATTTTAGTTGGATGAGGCATGCTCTATTTGTGTTACCAAAATTTAGAAATGTTGATGCAATTTTTGAGTTTTGATTATATATGTTCATTCACTCACGATAGAGATTTATTTGAGTTAAGCAAAGTTTTGCTTCTTTATCTTTTTTAAATTTTTATTCTTTAAAAATAGTAATCTAAAAATAATATTTGGTATTTAGTATTTAAAAAAGATTTTTCTAAGGTGTTTTTAAACCTTTTATAAATTGCAGACAAAATTAGCCATAAACAACTTACTCAATGTTTTAATTGTGATCATAGAACTCTTCTTTATCCCTGTCCTTTTCCCTTTTACACCTCCTCCTCTCCCTTTCTCATTAATTAAAAAAATATATTAAAATATAAATATTATTGTATATATTTATATTATTGTATTATAAATATTCATCGTTGATAAAGAATTTTATTCCAAATTAAATTAAATTTTCTACATTAAATTGAGTCTCATTTTCTTTTAAGGGCAATGACGAACCACGGGAAATACTTTTAAATATTCAAAAATGCTACATAATGTATGGTTTGTTGGTAACTTTTTTGTGTTTGAATTAATTTCTATTTAAAACTTTCTTTCAGATATTCCAATATCTTTGTGACATCACCGAGTCCTGAGAATCTCAAAACGCTGTTTGAGTTCATTTTTAAAGGGTTTGATGCTCTGGACTATCAGGTATGACAATTAATCCACAGCAAAACTAAGCAAGAAAATTTCTATTTGTTGTAATTAAAAATAAAGTTGAAATTTTAATCTAAATTTATTTTAAATAGTGTAATTTCATGCTATCAAAATTATCAGAGCAATCCATTTTATTTCATTTTATTATAATTAGCAAAAAAAATTTGTTCTTAGTTGGACGTTTAAATGTTATTTTATGATCACTGCTGGTCATTGAGTGTGGTCATATTAAAAAAAATAGAAGATGCTTTTAAAATTGAGGGAAAGAATTTTCAAAATGGCTGCTTTAAGGTCATAATTTTGGCTTTATTCTAAAAATTTTGTTTTTAGGAACATTTAGATTACGAAATAATCCAATCGACAAATCCTGAATTTAATAAAGCAGTTGTTCGTGTTAACATCTTTCGTGAACACCGGCAAACTATACAGGTGAATATTGAATAATGATTTGAATAATTATTTAAAGACTTAAGCATGTTCTGTTTTATTTTGAAAATCATAATTTGGCAAAATTTTTAGGTGATTTCATTTGCAAAAAAGTAAACAAAAAAGTAAAAAAAAAAAAAAAAAAATATATATAAATGAAATATAAATAGATTTTATGATCTGTTGATCTCCAGGATAGATTATATTGATGATAATTTTCCTGTAAATCTTTTCTGTAATGTTTAAACATGGTCAAAAATCCATGGTATCTATTTATTCGGTCTTTCGGTTTTTTAACAGGGTCCCATAGGTTTCTTAAAATATTAGACTTTTTTTTTTAAAACTCAAATCTTTGCAAAGAAGACCTCGTTGATAATTGTGTGAGAGATTTCAGCCAATCCCATTTTACTTGCACATAGTAGGAATGATCCATTTTTAAAATTGAAAAAAAATAAATAAGAAAAAGTGTAAAAGCAAACCACATTTAACTAAATTTTAAACTTCTTCCTTGGCAGTTTATTTAAAAATACAGGTGATTTTTTTTTTGAGCATTAACTTTCATGGTTTTGTCTTCAAAATACTATAAAAAGTTTCAAGTGCTTTACTGTTTTAGGCATGCTATTTGTTATAGGTTGACTTAAAAAAATAATAATAAAATATACCCTATAATAAAAAAAGAAAGGTAGCTTTTAATGTGAATCTAAAGATGTTTTTTGATGCCTGTCTGTGCATCCAATGCTATTTTAAAACTTTGGGACACAAATAGATTAATTATTTTTGTTTTTAGGATTTTTATAGATTGTGGAGCATATTTGTTGGCTGTGTTTGGTAAATGTACTTTTTCAAAATAGCTCTCTAAAATAAATTTTAGAAATATAAATTCTGTTTTTTTCTTCTTTTAGTATATTGTGCCTACTGATCATCACATACTTGGTCAAGCAGAACTTTTAGCGATTGATGAAGCTGCTGCAATACCTTTACCTTACGTTAAAAAGCTGATTGGACCTTATCTAGTCTTTATGTCATCAACTATAAACGGGTATATTCATTTTAGAATTGAGTAGAAATATATAAATATGCACTAAATGAAAGTAATTTTTGATTGACAGATAATGAATTTTTTTTTTAGTTGTTTGTTTATTTTTTCAAACTTTGGTATAAAATATAACATGAAGAGAAAAAGGTTTTAGGGTGATCATGTCAGGTTAAGAAAGAACTATGTTTTGTTTTGACCAATTTAGTTTGTAAGATAAGGTTCCAATATTTTCAAAAAATTTTAAAGCAGTTATATAATTAATATAATAAATATATATAAATTTAAATAAATTAATAATTTAAATAATAAATATTATAATTGATTTTGCCTAATTCTTACAGACATCGGCTACTAAAACTAAGGAAACATCGCAATCAATTTGCAATCACTGTCGACATGAAGAGCTTCTGGACTTTCTAAAATTTTATGAAAAATAGTTTTTTATTTTTATTTTATAATTTTTTTTATTTTCTTTGTAAAGTTTTTATATTTTGCAGTATGTGCACAGTTGTAAAAGAATTTTTTTTTTTTAGGTATGAAGGTACTGGTCGATCACTATCATTAAAATTAATTGAGCAGCTTCGTTCTAACAGTACAGCGGCAACTACTAAAACTACTGAATTAACCAATGGTTCTCCTTCTGGGCGTATGTTAAATGAACTATCTTTAAATGAATCAATTCGTTATGCAAATAATGATCCTGTTGAAAAATGGTTAAATGGTTTGCTGTGTTTAGATGCATCAGTTGTTTCCAGAATAAGTTCTGGTTGCCCTCTACCAAAAGATTGTGATTTGTATCTTTTGCAATGAAAATATGGAAGATTATTTCTTCCGTCAAATTGTTTGTAAATTTTAAGAATCTGCTAAGAAATATTAACAGGCTGATTTAAGTAAGAAAGAAACATTATGAGATAGTTGCATTACATTAACAGTGTATATGCCAAAAATTAAAAATTAATAGTTTAATTAGTTCATTAACATTCAATTTAAATAGACACAAAATTATTATTTTAGTATCCACGAGCAACCTATCCATTTCAGCATTCAAACAGCAAAAGTAGGTTGTCAAAAAAAAAACTTTTGGTTATAAAGTTATCTAAATTGTAAATGATTAGAGTTAACAAATCATTGCTGAGTCTTACCAAGGCAATTAGTGGAAATTATAATATTGTTAAAACCTGAACAAAATCTGTAGCACTTTTTGTTTCTTAGCGATTAATTATCAAAACTATTTAATCTATTTTATTTTAATTATCAAATCTTCCCATGCTTACATTGAATCTCTCTCAGAACAATGTCTAAAACTTAAAACATTTTTGACTCAGTCCAGTAAAACTTACCTTATCATACAAGAATCAACCTTTATGAAGACTTACAATACAATCCCTTATTTTTCCTTGGGTTAAGGCTATGGCCACACACCCAAACTTTATGAGATTGATTTTTTCATGGTTATTTTCCTTGATGATTGTATTTAGATATTATATCAATAGAGATACTTTGTTTTCATATCATAAAGCATCAGAAGTGTTTCTGCAAAGAGTAATGTCACTTTATGTGGCTTCGCACTATAAGGTTTTTATTTTTAATTGTTATACACGCTTTTTTTACGAGAAGCAGTCTAAGTCTTCTCATTTACATTCTTTCTAATGCAACAAACAATTTTTTTAATCGTAAAATTTGCAATCTTTTTATTTTTCTTTAGTTTGGTAATTTTAGGCCTGAAATTGTTTCTGCTTAAATTTTGATTTTTGATTTTTGATTTTACAATTTTTATTTTTATTTTTATTTTACGAGAAGCAGTCTGAGTCTTCTCATTTACATTCTTTATAAATTGTTTATTGATTGGGCAGACATATTCAAAAGCATACAAAATACAGTTTTGATTTTTCTTTTTGAAAAATAATATTCATGATAATTTGGACAGATCACCTTATTATGACACTTACTTTAATATGCTCGAATTAGAGACTTCTCAAATTTTCTTAAATTTTTTCAAAATAAGCTTATCAACTCTTGTAAATTTTACATGAAGTTAATGGACCATATATGGATCTTTTACTTTTTATGATCTTTGATCAAATAAGGCACCTTTTATTCTTTATGATTACTTATGCTCCAGCCCCAAAATCATTACAAATGTTCCATTTTTAAATTATTTTTTCGATTCTGCTGAATTTTTTTCAGTGTTTGAAAATATCATTTTTAGACATTTTTACATTTTTGTAATTTTGAAGATGTTATCAAGCTCAGTTCCCGGATTTAATTTGTTTATTTAATTTATTTACCAACATGAAGGAAAGTGTTAACAATAAGTATATATATA
>JAUZNK010004582.1:0-10362 GCA_035046665.1 Euphysa ruthae | reverse complement strand
TATTTTACTCTCATCACGATTTCATTATTCAATATATTGCTCCAATGTTTTATACATCTGATACTAAAGATACTTTTTTTAACAAGAATTATTTGTTTTTAAACAAGTTTTAATCATGAGATTATGCAGTTATTAACATAGGTATTACTTTAAAACTTCCCTTGATGTTCTTTTCAAGACCGTTAACCTATTAATACCTATTAATACTGGCTTTGTGCACGTGGCAATATCACGTGGCAATATATTTTTTGTATTTATGGTACGATAGTGGAATTTCGTGACTTTTCCTGATTTTTTTAAGGATTAAGACTGTAAAAAAATAATATAATCTATCAACAATTATTATATTCCATTTTTAACTTTGGCTTACCAACAAGCTTGTCATGCTTTCGCAAACCTTTATATATTAATTTGTTTTTAAACTTAAGATATATGCTATCAAATAAAATCTTTTAAACCTCATACGACTACGTTTAAATCTAAATATCTCGAGAAAAGAAACTTGAATAAAAAAAATGATTCAAAGGTCTTATGGAATTGCATAAACGGTCTGGTTACAAGAACATACTGATTAAGATTAGAATTTAAAATAACATACATAAAAACAATTGTCTAATATATATAACACTATCTATATACCCCGCCAAGACTTGGCTAATTCGTGTATATAGTAAGAAGTTATTTCAAACGTATGTTTTACTTTTAAGCCACAATATATTACACATATATAATACTGTATCTGAATGTAATACACTGGAATTTAATGTATAACAAAAATTTCCTGATGATAAATGTTTTGGTCAAAAACTCACATAAAATAATACCCTTCGTTAACAAAAGTTTTGTTTAAACTTCAAAAATCATTTCAATGGAATATATCTGTATGGACTCCAATCCAAAGACATTTGGTGTAGATTTATAATATTGATGGCTTTAACAAATATTTACAATATTCATATAACTTAGGAAGTATCAAACATTCAACTTTCACATCAATTTCTTCTTCTTTTTGTACAACTTATAATAATAGTTTTTTCTTCGCTCAATTCATTCGTCTCATAAACCTTCATGTTCTTGTTCATGCTCTTCGTGCTGTGTAATAATTTTATGGTTCGATAATACTTTTTTTTCAAATTAACAAATTTTTTTCAGACATTAGATAAAAACAATTGTATAAAAACTATATATAAGCAAAATCCAGTTCATCAAATTTTGGGTTACTTATCATTTTCATTCTTGTTGCTGTTATCCAGATAAGCCCATTGCTTAAAAACCACCAATCAAAAAAGTATAATGTTGAGTGTTTGTAAAAAAAACCATTGGATTAACGGGAAGTCGCTGCTTTATAACTGAAATAACAAATTGAAAGAAAGAAAGCCGATTGGTTCAGCTTGTTTAAATACAGGTATGAGTGTTATTACTATAGAGAATAGCTGTGTACCCGCCAAGATTTAGCTGATTGGTGTATTTAAAGATTAATCTTAAAAATTAAAAAGAAACTTAGAGGACCAGGGCATCGATCCCCCTATCTTTTAAAGCGTAGTTGGCGCAGTTGTAGGACGTTTAGCTACGGATTGAGAGGTTAAAAGTTCTCCTTCTGCTTCTGGCCGAAATTTATTTCCTTGTTATTTTTGAGTTTGTGACATCTGCGACTCTCAACTGTAGGGTTGCGGGTTCAAATCAAGATATAACCCACTCAGCGCTTTGAGTGCGAAAAACTTATAATTTTTTGGCTGAGCGTTTATTTACCGTAAGCTCAAATAGGAGCTCTAAATACAACAAAACCAAACACTTTGGTCCTTCTATAAAACAGTATGGCCATAGTTTGGTGGTGGAGCAATATTGATCCTCAAAGAAGTAAATAACAATGATGCGTTGTAGTTACAAATGAATTCATAAAATTTTTATTTGTAGCTCTATCATCGCTATCGCCTGTAATTAAATCATGCAACTCTGGAGACAATGGTACTAATGTTGTTCTAAAATTAATTTACCCTTATGGCAACATTGAAAATAAGTCTGAGCATTAAATTTTAGAGTGTTGCTAAAGTTACATACCTGGTTCTTTGCACCTAGATAAAAAAGGACACGAAGAATGTATCTTGCACCATCAATTCTATTGTGGCGTGCAAGAGCATGGATCTACTCTCTCCTTGTAGCTTTATTTGGAGCATGTCTAATTTTATTTTACTTTTTTCGTCTTTGAATATGAGATAGAAAATGTTGTCTTTGAATAGGAGAAGGCATTTGTGGAGGAGGAGAAGGTATGGCATGAACAGGATTTGCTGGGAAAATAACAAAACTTTTAATTTTTAAACAAGAAAAAAAAATCCCTTTCAAAAACCAGACCATGTGTGTAAAAATAACCAATCAAAAACGTATGTTTATAATAAAAAACCAATAGATTAACGTGAAATCTTTACTTTATAACTTAAATTTGAAATGGAAAGAAAGAAAGCCGATTGATTTAGTTTGTTTAAATACAGGTGCGTTGTACAAGGCTATTAAAAGAGAGATATTTGAAGTTATGCAGTATTTTATTGACGTATCTGTTACAAGTTTATTTATATTAGTTAGCTCTTTATTTTGTTTTTTTATACAGGAGTGAATTTTTTTAAAGCTGTAAATCAAAAAAAAAAAAAAAAATGCTGTTCTTGCAGTGAAAGAAAAAAATAGTAACAATGTTTTTTATATCATAAAAATAATCAGCTATTAAATCTTGGTAATTAGAGACATTTTAAATAATTTTTTTATTTTATTTTATTTCATATTTTTTATTGCGTTAAAATACATAAAAAACCAATTATACTTTTTAAAAAACAAAACTTTTTTTGAAATTTCTAGTCCGAAACACTAAAACTAAATTGATCTGCCTAAGTTTAAAATTCTCATTATAACGGAAATGCAATACTGAAAATAAGGAGATAATAAGATTAACTATAAAAACGGTAAAAATATAAAAAACATCAATATATCTTTGCCCTGAATCCCCATTATTTGAACAACTATAATGTTCAAAATTACCATTACAGGGCATAAAAATCCAGGCTAGTAATCTGCCAATGACTCTAATAAGAAAGTTGATGTCCATGCTAATAATTTACCTAGACGGCATTCTCATAATAGGGAGAACTCGAGAGGAAGACCTAACAGATCGAGATTTGCTTTTGTACTTACTAACTCACACGGGTTTACAATAAATTGGGAACGATCAATCCTGGAGCCAACTCAAACATTCTAATTTTTTGGAATGATAATAAACATAAAATAATCTCTTTACCAGATTCCAAAATCCAAAAAATATTAACCCTGTGTCATAAAAACCTTAACAAATGAACTCCACTCAGTGAAACGTTTAGCCAGTACGATATGAAAACTTTATGCAGCACAGCCCGCCATATCGGTTTCAACAAGTTTTGATACAAGTTCAAAAGCGGAGCTTGAGTTACAACCAATTAATCCCCCCTTTTAAAGGATTCCAGATTAGAGATAAATTGTTGGATTAGCAATTTAAATCTAATAGGGTGCCACAGCATTTATTTAGGGAATCTAAAAATTAATTATTTGCTCTGATTCAGCTTCTCACCACGGATGGGAAGCAGCGATTGAAGGAGGTCATTCGACGGGAGTGGTGATGTCTCAAAAGGAAAAGTGATGATGACACATAAACGGGTTGGAACTTTGGCTGCAAAAAAAAATTTAGCAAGGACAGGAAATAAAACTCAATCCGCAAATGTATAGACAATACGAAAATCTTATCTTTTCTGATTAAAGATGGTGGAACCAAAAATCAGAACGTAAATAGCCAAAAGTATTTGTAATAACAATCACAGCGTCGTAGATCATGTCAGCTCTAAACTCTAAAGTGAACTGTCAATCAAACAATTTAATCATATAAAGCAGATCCTTATGGAGCCAAACATGGAATGTTTTGCATCCAGAGTTATAAAAAAATCGGAAAATTGTATCGATCGATTGTTGAAATAAATTCAAATGCCAAGGTAAAAAAAGCAATTGGGTTTCGAACTATGTTAAAATTGAATGTGGAGCACTCACGGCTGTTAGAAAATCCCAACGATCTTTTGATAAACAACCAGGGTCAATCCCATTAATTCATCCTGTGAGAAAATCCGAAATTGGGGGTCTTACTTATCTCAGACTATAACTTTAGACAAAAAAATATCGCAAGAAGCTATCAAAATCATAGTACACTCTAAGAGAAAAAGTGTTACTAACATTATAACTTTTCAGCCTTTTAGATCTAATAAATCTGGGTCCTTTAACCCTGCCCAAACCGGGTGTTCTCGAGATACCCTCCTCCCAGCCCAGTATGTCAGTTATGCCGGCATTTCTTAACCTCTCATGCTGCCGGGCCAATATTTTGTGACTTTTCCTAAAATTTTATTGCGTAACTTTGAGTGACAAAAAATTTTTACCAAATTTATAAAATTTTCATTCCAATGCTTGCATAATGGAGGGCGCGTGGTGAATTTATTCAAGCTGCATTTCCATCTTCTGTTCAGATGTTATAGCATAAAATCTGAAATTTATTTCATGCGGCGCTCCGCGCTGTAATTTTAAATTTCTATATTTATAGAATATATAAGAGAAGTTAAGAACATTCAAAATTAAATTAAAAAAAAAAAAAAAAAATGCTTAAAACAAGCTTCTGTTATTTTTAAGTGGTTTGGAAGTTGAATGGCCGTTAATTTAGAAGTCTGTGGTTACATATATTCAACTCAAAGTATTTAACCTTTTAAAATGTATTATGTTTGTATGTTAGATAATATAATCACAGCTTTCACAAAGCTGAAATAATGACAAACTAATATCATAGCTTTTAAACTTAGATTTATAGAATAAAGATTTTGAACGACATGCTTCAAGTCTTGAGCAGAAATAATTTTTCTCTTTGAAAACCAAAAACTTTTTATTCAAATTAAATTTCGGTGCGGGATATCTTAAATAATATAATCATGTAAATGAGCCAAGTCGTATTATTTACTTCTTTAAGATAGACTCAAGCATTTATGACACCTGACAAAATGTTGATAGCAGAAACATGTAAAGGCTTTAATGGTTCCATGTTCTAAGATTCGCACTTAAGGTACATCATAAATTACTCTCATAAATAAAAACATTAGTTTAGCATTTCTTCATAAATATTATCTTATATGCTTATTACAAAAAACGATCTAATCGCAGTTGCATCATACTCATTTTAAAAACTTTATTACTAAAACACAAAATAAAGCCTTGGGATTTATCAAACTCAGTTGGAATTAAGGTCTGTAACGTGTTCTATTTTTTTCCTTATTATATAAGGCGATGATTAAGTTAACAAAAGCGACATTATATTGACTATTTTACCTAATGGAGTGTTTTTCGAAAGAGGCATAAATTTTCAACTAAAAAGTGTTTGTAGAGTAAGAATGGTGTTCATCAATAAAAAGTTTCAAAAAATGATTTTTTTTCCAAAAAAACTCTCAAAAAAGAAAAATTTATCCAGCGTTTGTGGTAACAGAAAGAAGATTCATCTTCACTTTTTTATTTTCTTGATTTAAATGTTTATGTAACTAACTGCTAATATTTTTATGAATAATCCTCACTTTTTAAATAAAAAAGAAACAATGTTTTTGAGGTTTCGTACTTTTTGTTTTGGTCTTATGATCAGGAAAAAATTTTGAAAATATTCAAACATATTTATCTAATTTAACATTATGATTTTCCTGTGAAAAAAAATATATATATTACCTATTTTGGAAAAATCACATTAAAAACCTTGAATCTAAATTCGCGTGTGCTATTGGTCTTCTCTACAAATCGAGACCGTGTCTAATCTTTCAGTCTCGTAAACTTTTGTATTTCAGTTTTATTCACAGTCATTTTTCATATGCTAATATTGCATGAGGGGAGCTTCACAAAGCCTAACTATTACAATTAGAAAAGTAAGGTTAGAAACCTAAAAGCATGCATACAAGATCATGACTAAAAGAGACTTGATAGCGCATTATCTGTAATGGGGGACTTTAAGGTTCTGAACATTCAAATACTAAATATTCAAATATTTAAATATAAATATTTAATTTTATTAACCTAAATATTTACCAAGTCTTACTACTTATGTTTAAAGTTAATAAAAAAGCAATTGCCTTCAAATTTCAATCATTTTTTTGAACTAAGTAACTGTAACTTAAACTTACGATCCATTCGTAGAATAAAATTTACTCAACCAAAAAAAACTTGTAAATATGTAGAACATTCTCTTCCCGATAGATGTCCTAAACTATGGAATTCTCAAGTTTATGAATTAAAAGTTATCAAAAGCTTTAATATATTTAAAAAAATTATGTAAAATTTAATTAATAATTTAATAGAGATTAATTACGATGCATCCATTATAAACCATAATTGAATAAACTTTGTGATGAACCAGATTTTATTTCGTACGCATTTACTCCTATTTTTTCACAATAACGCTTATCATCTTATAGAAGAAAATTTTTAGAGAACAATTGCGACTTTTAATTCGCAACTCTCACAAGGGTTTTATGGAAAGGTAATCGGCATTGTTGCCGAAAATTTTCTTCTAGGTTTCTACTCAGATTCGCGCATTACAGAAATTCAGTTAAGCTTTTTTTGCTCTGTACATTAACTTTTCAAAACGTTAATACTTATATTTTAACAAAATTATTTCATGTAAATTCCTATCTATTTTGATTTTTATGATATTTTACGTTTATTTTGTACTATTTAGCAAGGAGCAACATGTATACTTGATTTTATGTTATACTGGTAGTGAAAAAGGAACTAATGTTTTTGGTAACATCAAAAAAATGCAACATTAATTCAATATAGGAAGGTTGTACCTCTTGTTATTCTACGCATATTTTAATCAATATTACATATATATTTCGGAATTTACCTTGTTTTTGTTTTGGCCCTATATTAAGCACGCAAGCAACTAACAAAGCAAGCAAGAAGCAAGCAAACAAGCAAATATTTATTCTGTAACTACCAACCAAATATACATGACATGCTATGAAAATTATAAGACAATAGATAACAAAAAACAACACCAAGGATAAAATTTCAAAGATTTCAAGGATAGGCACAAAAATAGTCTGTCATTACAATATTTTTATTGTCATTCCGTTCATTACGGAAATCGATGAGATTTAAATATTTTCAAATATATTTGACAAACATGACCGGCTGTGTGTCCTTTGAGGAAATGATTGCTTAATTGTTATGTAGCTCGCAATCATATTACTCTAGCGTTTCAATAGACTTGAAAAAACCAAAATTTAACTAAAAACCTAAAGTTTTTTATTTTACGTTACATATTGTGGATATTTACAATGGTAAGCCAGGTTTTTAGGAAATAGGTTCAATCTTTCCGAAGATTCCCCTTTCTTTTTCGGGTCTTTTGTTCAGAGCAAAGATTAGGTAGAATTGGAAACTGAATAGCTGCAAATAAATTGTCCAAGTCTAATCATTGTGTGTGTGTGTGTCTATTCAAAAATATTTTGCTTAGATATCATTATTTAATGTAGATGGTAAAGTAAAAAGAGTCGAAATTTTCATAAAGAAAAGTTCATTTAGACCCTTTGGTAGTGTCATTGTTTGTTTTTAAGTAACTAACTATGGATATTTTTATCGATATTCAAAGCAATTTCAAAAAAATTTTATCTGTCCAAATGTTCATTCTTAAACTATAATCAGATCAAAATTTAAGCGCCCTTGAAGATAAAAAAAAAAAAAAAAAAAAATAACAATCCTTATATATATTTTTAAAGTCGTAATCTAGAATTTTAAAGTTACACTTCATATCAAAATGTTTCTGCCATGACATTATTAAGCATAAAGAAGATAAACCTCCGTGTGGAAAAGTTTTTATTGACCATATTTTTCTCTCGGTTTTTTTAAGTGCTTGATTAACTGCATGGTTATCTTCTTTGATACTCCACCCTTTCTAGAAAATATCTTTCCATAGTTGCCTTGTTTTTGTTCTGGTTCTATACTCAAAATAAAACTAACATAGAAACAAGGTAAACATGAAATATAAGATTTTTGTTTTCTGCTAAATCGAATATTTTTTTTTCCAAAATACAAACAACGTTTTTTAGAAAACTTGAAAACATTGGAAAGCACGAAAATATTTTTCCAAGTTATTCATTCCCGACGTATCGACTTAGTACGTAGGGCGTTTTGATTTAGTATATAGGGTGTTTCGATTTAGTATATAAAAAAAAAATCTGAAATAATTTCAGAGGTTTCTGAATTTTCCGACGTTTTTGAGTTTCCAGCCTGGTTTTTCCACAACAATATTTCCATTGCCACCCAGTATACTTATTTACTTCGTCAATACATTATTGTTGGTGATTGTAGCGCAGTGATTAATGCACTGTTTTTCAAACCAGTGACCAGGGTTTGGATTCCCTACCCCTATGAGACAATGGAACTGATGGTATGAGCGATGTTATTTATCAAATAGTTTGTTTATTTAATGAAAGATATCATAAATTATTTCTGGTTGTATTTTATTACTTTTGAACAAACGTTACTCAAAGCCAATATCTAATCTTTTTCACCTGCTTGATAAAAAATCGGAAATGATCGAGTGTAAATGACCGAGTGTAAATGATCGAGTGTATTGTACTTATTAGCAACAAAGTTGGTGAACATGTTGTTAAAACGAATATTTTATTTATTTCTTTATCAATTCGAGATAAAAAAAGCTGTTATTGTATACAACCTTGGAGTGAAAAAAAAAAATTTATTTTGAATTCACTTTGATAATAAACAAAATTATGGCAAAATAATCTCTAGCCTTTCTTTGTGAAAAATCTTATCATAGAATTAGTGATATGTTAACGTGGGATTTAATTTGTTTTTCACCATTTTTAAAATATTTTTAACCAATCAATTCTTAAATAAGTGTTCTTATCTATGCAAGTTGTTTTTATCTATGCAAGATGTTTTTTATTATTCTCAAAATTCTAAAGCAGTTCATTAATCTAGGTTGGACGGAACACCTCACATAGTTATTAACCTACTTTTAAACCATGTAGATTTGCAGAAGCGAATTACATGAAGTATTAGTAAATGGTTAGTAATTTTTAGTACATATATACATGATATGTAATAATAAAATCAAAAAATGAAATATCCGATAACTTTATTAAAATTATTGGATATTAAATTTTTTTGATGTAATTATTATATGAAATGCAAAGCGATCCCTACTAACAAGCCTACCCACCGTGTGACTGGATGGGGACAAAAAAATTTATTTATTTATTTATCAAAATAATGTTATTTGAACTTGAACTAATGACGACTATGACTTGAACTAATATGAGCTAGAAAAAAGATACATGGAAAAGATATATAAATTGAACAGAATTTCTGTTGCATTAATAGAAACAAAATATACAGAAAGCACATTTCATAAACAAGCAAAACATATTGGCTTTACTGTTATCACCAATTCATTGATGGATATCTTTAATGATATTCTGTCTTTCTTCTTTGGACTTGATGACAAGTCGATTACCTTTATACATAAGGTTATCACAAATGATCGAACAGTGCTGACAGGTTCTTCGAAAATTTTCCTTCTTTTCTTTACCACCTAAAAAAAAAATGAATACAGGCTCCCAGTTAAGGTCAATTTTTTCATATTTTCAAAATTATACTTTTTAGGTACTTTCGACTATGTTGTAAACGTTGTTGTTGTTTGTTTTTTATTAAAAAATGAAAACTGTCCAATTTGAAATATAAATAAGATGGTAAAAATTCATCTCAAAAAAATCCCATAGAAACGCTCTTAGAAACCCAACTTTATCCCCTATCCCTGCCTTAAAACCTTTAAAAATCAAATAAATAATTATTTTACGGTTTACGTACGACTAAACCGAGCTATTTCAGTATGTTGATTACTGTGCAGTAAATATCTTCTGATAGCTTATTACGATTCAATTGAAATTTTTAGGTGTTATTTGTCTATGTTGTTTGATATACTTACTATACTAAAATTTTCTTGAAGAGGTAATCGGTTCTTGAGATTTCAACCAAATTTCAATAATATTAGGCTAATTTTAACTATTTAAAAAAATGCTATTTTGGCATAAAAATCTAAAAAAAAAAAAAATAGATCAATCAAGTTGACTTTAGTACAGTAAGTATTTCTTAATATTAAGATTAAGTTGTGAAACTTACATAGCGATACCTAATTTTATTCTTGAGTAATAGACCGCAGCATTTATGCGGGTTTGATATGGGTCCCTCGATATGGAACAATCTTAGTGAATGCACAAAAGCTAGTAAAAATATTAACACATTTAAACATAACGTGAA
>JAUZNK010004580.1:0-10363 GCA_035046665.1 Euphysa ruthae | reverse complement strand
GAGATTGCATAATTGTGATATCGGTAAAGAAAGGACTTTTGCTCCATCGTTTAAAAATATGCCATTTATATTGTCAAATGCTGAAAACGTTATTTTTCGAAATACCATTAATTTAGCCCTCTATATGTGGTAGTGTCTATACGTCGAGTTGAGCTCTTCGGTTGATCCTCTGGCAAAATTCGAAAACTATTTTTTCTTTGTGTTTTTCATTTGTTGTAACTACAAGCTTTGCCAAGTTCGATTTCGTCCTCCTTTACTGATCGTTGTACTTCGCTTTGATGGTCATTTTTGGTTTAACGGCGGGATTTGGTAGCTATGGGGAAAGCAACCAGTTGTCAAATTCTGGAAAAGTAAAGGAGGCTCAATACGTATATTTTAATTACATTTCGGAAGATTCGGTTTTTGAACCCCAAAACTTATAGTCAAGTGCTTGTGTTGTTTACAATGTCTAGACCAATAATCACATCCGAACCAATATTTTGAAGTATGGAAAAATTGGTGGCACGATAGTAGTTTCCACCAAGAACCATGTTAAATTTAACAACATAACAACATGTGTATTTAATAATATTTGTCATGCACGCAGACATGTTTAAATGTTGTAAACTTAAGTTTAAAGTGCTAGCTAGATCGCGAGAAATGGAGTTATCAGAACTTCCAGTGTCTATTAGTGCCTTGGTCAACAGTTTTTAGTTTGAACGTCAATAATTGATTTATCCAAGGAGTGAATATAAGATTTAAATCAAGATACTGAAGCTGCTAGGGCTGGATAGATTGCTGCAGATGTCAATTTTATTGAATTTTGTCTAGACCTTAATTTCATACTTGCTTTAAATTTCCCGTTTTTCCGCAACTATGGCAGACAGCATTAAGTGCAGGACGTTTTTATTTAATGCGGAATCTAGCTTTAAATTTACATTCTTAAAAGCCTCTGGCGTATTATTTGACAATTAATACATTTATAAGTGCATCACATATCTTGTTTGTATTTTTTGCACTGACGAAATTTACATTCCATGGCAAGAAATTTTACAGTGCTTAGGTAAGCATCTAAACCTTCATTTGTAAAACCCTTTTCTCACATGAAGTCGATGCTAACGGGAAAAGTTTCTGCTAGTAGAAAATAATAATGTTGATTCAAACGCTAGAGATATTTCTACCTTTTTCAATTGCGACTTTAACTCGATAACTAAATCTTTAGGGGAAATAAAATGGGTTAAAAAATCCCTTAATAATTATTTCACAAATCCTGTTTTAAATGCAATAAATTTGTTTCGTGAGCAACCGAGCATTCCCGCAATAAAAAGACGTTGTGTAAATCAAGAAATGTCTAATTTTTCTAACGTCATATAGAGAACACATTAAATGAAACTTTACTTCTAAACAGAACATAGAAATCTAGCAGCAGCATCCCTATAAATTTAATACAAATAGGTGGTGTCAGTACAGCTTAAGCTGAAGCTTTAAAAGACGGTTTTAACTAGTCCCTTAGAGGAGACGTTTTTCCTGACGAATAAAAATGGGCCGATCTTTCCCCATACATAAAAAAGACTCTGCTGTAAATAAAATCTATTTTAGACCAAATAGTCCGCTACCAATAGTTTCTAAAGTTCTTGAAAAGAAACTTTTTAAACAACTGTCCAAGTTTATCGAGCCAAAGTTATAAAAGTTTCTTTGTGGTTTCAGCAAAGGAAACTCTGCTCAACACGCTTTGTTAAACCCACGTAAGGAATTGCAAACTTGTCTCGATAAATAAAAAAAGTTGGTGCAGTGCTGATGGATTTATCAAAAGCCTACGACTGTCGGCCACACAATATATTGATCGCTAAGTTAGAAGCCATTGGAGTAGGATTAAAAGTTTGAGATACATCTTTAGCTACTTAACAAATAGAAGGCATCGAGGCTGCATTAGTTCCTCTGCTAGCAATTAGTTGATATTTTTCCCGGAGCACCACGAGGGTCAATTCATGGTTCCTTATTAATTAACATCTTTATCAATGATCTGTTTTTTCTAATCCGGAGTTGCTGCATCTACAACGTCGCAGATGACAGTACCATATACGTGTGTGACTCAAATTTTTGATTTCTAAATTAAAGTTGAATCTCCATGTTATCAGATATGGTTTGGTTACAACGCGATGGTTGCTAACCCTGAAAAGTTCCAGATGATTTTTCTCTAAATATAAATAAAGCAAAAAGAAAGAGTATATTGTTCAGATAAAGATGGGTTCTGTTAGAAACATATCCACCTTTAAAAAAATAGGGGTAACTATTGGCGCTATACTTTCTTTTGTCCCTTACATAGAGGACATGCGCATTCAGGCTAACAAAAAAGTCAAAGACCTTCTGAGAAATAGAAAACATTTGACTTTAAATAAGACCAAATCTTTTTCTAGGTCTTAAATTTTGTCGATTTTTACCTATTATCCCCTCATTTGGATGTTTTGTAGCAATAACATATCAAACTTTTAAGTAATATTTACAAACAAGAATTCAAAACTAGTGAACGATTTCAATATAAGTTGTAAATCTTTGCTTGAAAATACTAACAGTAATGCCATTCATCAGAGAAAACTCCGGTCTTTACTCACACAAGTTTACATATCGGCGCATCGTATAAATCCGAAATTCATTTGGAATATGTATGTACATAATAACATCAATAAAAAAAAGCAAACCTTTGTAAATACCTTCAGCAAAATCCACCATTGCAATAAAATCGCTGAAGTTCAGAGGAACTATGGTTTGGAATAATCTTCCTAGTCATATAAAAAAGAAAAAAATTTCCATCTCTTAGTACTTACAAGGAAAGTATCAAAATAGTGGATAACATTTACTGTGAATGTAAAATCTTTTCATAATTCTGTATTTTTCCATCTTTCTTGAAATATTTATGTTGTTTGATTTAATTAGCGTTATTGTATTTTATAATATATGGCAACTACGGCTAAATGTGTTTTTTACCCAACGTTAAATAAAGTTTACTTATTTACTCACTTATTTTTCACCTGGTTGTTGTTGTCTTGCGATTATCTCATTTTTGGGAACAACAAATAACTACTCGATGTGTCTCATTGCTGAAATAAAGTCATCGCGGTGGGAAATGAATTTGAAAACTTACTGCGAAACATAGTTACAAAAATGTCTAGTTTGTTATAATATGTGGTGCTGTTGTGTTCTATCAATTGAAGATAGAAAACTGTTGAATGTGCGTTTCCAATGAGTCCATGATTTATCAGTACCGGTCGTGTCTGGTATGTGACCAAATGGCTTGAGTCTTAGGTATTTGTCCAAGCGGTTGATGCCCAAGCACCAAAAGATACTAGAACGCTTCGATAAGAAGCTAGCAAATCTATGTTGCTCACATGAGGATATGTTTACCCTCGATGCTGCTCTCAAATTTAAATTGATTGCTGTCGATGTTCTGGGTAAAATCCTATGAGATTGTCGAAAATACAAGACTAGCACAAAAATTTCTGTGCTTTGTCATAATAACAAAGCTTAGGAAGACATCCCAATCGCACGCCGAAAATCGAGTATATCCTCTTACTTGACGATGTTGCCGAACAGGCGTTGCCCAACCTTTATTCCTCGTACTGCAATAAAGGAATTCGGACTACGGCAACGGAAAAAAACAGAGAACAAGGGCGATAATGATTGTATTCTCATTTAAGGTCATTCCCTCGACCGCAAAACTATGGCTGTGTAGCCAGGCTCTTGTGGAGAGCAATAGTTAGGTAAGGAGATCACTATCTGCATCCAGAATTGGCAAATTGGCAAAGCATTCAAAGAGAAATTTGGAGCAAAAATTGCGAGAGAGCTAAATGATCGTCTAGAAATCGAATACGACAAACCACTTACTATATGGGTGGAACTACAGCCTATCGTTTCGGAAAGTGACTCGATAAAGAATATATAAGGCTGACCTTTATGAAACACAGAAGCATTTGGAAGGCGGCTCAGGTTGATACTAATGTGTGGAACGCATTGATGATGTGCCCATTAGCGACCTCCTTACCGTAACTTGGTGGTCAAACTCTCGGTTTGGGTGTTCAATCAAAACTCCCACCCAGTTACCGTCGGTCAAGTTGGAGAACATCTGTTAGAAAACTATGAGTGGATCACAAATCCAGAGCTCAGAGACTTACTTGACTCGGGGGATATGAAAGAAGTTACTGTCCAGGAGCTTGTTTATATCATTGATACCAAACCAACGATAAAGTTCCCTGAGAGAGGCTTGACTGTCCGGTTCGTTGGAAAATTCGCTAGGCATGGTGATGATTCTAGCATTATTATCTGTGACCGCAATGAATATGCTTACATCTGCAGTTTCCTAGGAGGTACAGATCACCTATTAAACATGAAGAAAACCGACGAAATCCACTACATCTAGTATAATTGTATGTGAGCAGTGATTGCTCTCAGGTATATAACTATATTTATTTATTTATTTTTTGCATCTAATTCCCTGCTAACAAACATGACATATTTTTTCAGCTAGAAGATGAAGATGACTCTATAGAAAGTAAGATTTAAAAGAATGTGAATTATTAACTAAATTGGATCATTAACTATGATTTTACACCAAAAAGTTAAAAAGAAAAATTTTTCTTCAAGAATTTGGGGTGAATCAGCAAAATTTGCCTAAATATAATTGGAAAGTAGCATTAGGTCCTTCATTTTTAAAACATCTTCTTAATTAAAAAAGAAACAATATTTTTCATGGGATGTTTCCTAAAATAGTTTTTTTTTGTATAACGTATTCTTTCAGTAGATATCATAGATATTCCCGACACTTCCCCAAAATTTGCTAATCATTATCATGAACAGCGCCGGTGCTGATCCGGCAAACAACAGTTTCCCCCTTAATGCGGTGGTCAAAGTCACTTCTTCGTCGGTCACTGGGGGTAGAGGCTCTTTAACTGAATTACCTACAACAGTGAATATCTTTTAATTTTCGACTTCATCCAAAAACTCTAGCACTTCCAAGGACATTTCTATGGTTAACCTAAGCTCTTCTTTATCAAACGAAATCCAAAATACCTCTCCCTTGTTTGTGATATCTGGCCCTCTTGCTACTGGCCGCATGTCGAATCGACAAACATCAAAACCTTCCTTTATCTCTTTCCAGACGATTTTGTTCCCTTTTTTGATGTAGTATCCGTCTGTTTAGAATACTGGGACGTTTTTTACAAATAGAGCTTTGTATAAGTCCTGATAAGGTTTGGCATTCTTTGAGGTCACTTCTCCCTTAATCAGTGTCACGTGGGGATTTTCCTCCTTCACCTGTTATGGATTTAACGCAGAAGGCCAGAGAGGCTACAACAGCCTTTCTTTACCAGCCCTAACGATATTTTTAACTATATCTGTGAGAACCATGGTTGATATATATATCCCCATATACCCTAGTTAGACAAGTCTCTAAATGAATGTTTGGACCAATTCACACAACAGATAGGCTAAATATCTGCGCGCATTCTTCCCAGTATCTATCAATTTTTGAGCAACGAGATGAGAACCGCATGGTTTACAAAGCAAAGTCGCAGGACTTAGTATCTACACATATCCTACTGGGAACTGTTGGCGTATTACCAAGGCTTAGCTTCTGGCGAAGTGTGCCACGATATAAGTTGACACGTTTTTTTGACATAGTTGTAAGATATTAACTTCCAGCCACGGGCATCTATCACGAACATTCATCGATTGGTATAACGTGGCCTAACAAACTCTAAATGAAAACAACCAAGGTCTCGGAGTTGCAAACAGTGGGGTTTAGATTTACAACTACGAATTATATATTTATGTCTCAACCTAGCTTCACGTTTTCTGACTTACTTTACTTAAAAATTTGGAAAGATTTGGATAGAAGCAATAAATAAAAACAAAAATAAACATTGCGGGGTGGAAAGCACCCAAAAGAGCCCTTAAATCAATTGGCCGTACAACGGACCCTTAATCCACAGAAGTCAAAAATTCTGAGAAGTACTAAGGACCATTAGACGGGAAAGGGTTAAAGTAATTAGGTATCTAGTTATTGAAATTAATTTGCAAAACGAATGCAATCGGATTCAAGATATATTATTTTCATTGAATGTTTGGTTCGAAATAAAGAAACGTACTAAAAGTGAATTATTGCCTTTAATTAGTAAATTATCATTTGCGGCTGATGAAGTTAAGCCAGGTCGCATATTTTTGAGACGCTCAAGCGATTTGTTAACAACAGTGACGTCTTAAATTCACAAAATTTGTATAACTATGATGGTAGAACTTAATAGTATTTGGTGGGTATTTGTCTTTTTTCAACAAGACGTTATTACAGTGAAATGATTACATGACTATGGAATGAGTTTTCTGTTTTGTACATTTATTTAATACTTGTGTTTATATTTACATTTTCATATTTATACTTGCTCAATAAAAACTTTTGAAGAACCTATGAAAGGTTAAATAAGCTTTATATTTGTTTATATAGAGCAATTTTCAAGTTGTATTATGGACAAATATCTCTGGCACGAACGATTTGGTCACATACCGAACACAACCGGTTCTGATAAAGCCAGGACTCATTGGAGACACACATTCAACAGTTTTCTGTCTTCAGTTAAAAAAAAAAAACACCACATGTTAACAAACTAGAATTCTTGTTAATTACGTTTCACCGACCATTTTCGAATGCATTTCCGACAGCGATAACATTAGTTCAGCAATGAGACACCATGATTCGTTATTTGCTTTTCCCAAAAATGAGAGATTTGCAAGGCACTTTCTTGCAATACGAGAACAAACTCCATGTGAAAAGTAAGTAAGCAAATGAGTCAAATTTATTTAACGTTGGGTTAAATACCTTTAGCCGTAGTGGATAAATGGTAAAATGCAGAATTATGGACAGATTTTACAATTGCAGTAAATGTTATCCACTGCTTTGATATATTCCTTGAAAGTACCAAGAGACGACATTTCCTTTTATAAGACTAGGAAGGTTATTCCATACAATAGTTCCTCTGAACCTCAGCGAGATTATCACAATAATGGATTTTGCTTTAGGTAGTAACAGAGAATTACCTTTTCTTAATACATGTGGCTTATTCTTAGGTACACAGTCATCCCACATGAATTTCGGATTTAAACAATGCACCGATTTGTAAACTTGAGAAGAGACCGAAGATCACTCTAAAGGATGGTATCACTATTAGTAATTTTATAGTTTTAAAACTTATATTAAAGTCGATCACCACTAACCTTAATATTTGTTAGTGTATATTATTTAAAAGGCTGCTACATTTCTTGCTACAAAACATCCAAATGAGGGCACAGTAGTTAAAAGTCGACAAAAGATCTAGAAAACAATTTATTTTTATTCAAATTGTAATTTTTAGAAAGCCTTTGACTTTATTGTTAGCCCGGCAGCACATATCCTCCATAAAAGGAAAAAACCAAAGTTTTTCATCAACATTTACCCCTGATAGTTTAATGGAGGATACTTTTCTAACAGAACCCATCTTTATCTTAAGAGCATACTCCTTTTTATCTCTCTATTTATATAGAGTAAAGTCACCAAGAACCTTTCAGGGCTAGCAACCAACGCGTTGTAATCAAATCATTTCATTCAACATGGAGATACGAGTTTAATCTAGACACCACATTGTCAAAATTTGAGTCAAGCGCGGAGATGGTGTTGTGATCGGCAAAGTTTCAGATGCAAGATTTCAAAATTTAAAAAAGCATATGATTGATAAGGATGTTAAATAATAAGGGAGCTAGAATGTTCCCTCGTGGTACTCTGAGAAAAACCCTCAACCATTCGCTAACAAAGGAACTAATGCTAACTTGATACTTTCGATATATATTAGGTAGCTAAAGATGTATCTCTTTTAATCCTAACCCCATAGGCCTCTAATTTAGCGAGCAGTAGATCACGTGGCAGACAGTCGTAGGCTTTTGAAAAATTCATCAGTATTTCAACAACTTTTTTTGATTTACCAAAGCAATTTTGCCAATACTTGCGCAGGTTTAAGAATCCTTGTTGCGTAGAGTATCCTTTGCGGAAACTACAAAGAAACTATGATAGCTTTGACTTGATAAAATTGGACAGTTTTTTAAAGAGGACCTTTTCATGAACTTTGGAAACTGTTATAGAAAACAAATAGGTCTGAAGTTCCTTTACTTTTAGTAGAGTTTTTTTTATGTTTGGAGATTTAATCAGCTTATTGGAAACACGACTCCTTTAAGTCACTTCACTGCTCACGAAACAAATTTATTGTATTTAAAAGAGGATCTGTGCAATTTTTAGTAGGGGATTTTTGAACCCATATTATTGAGCTTAAAGATTTAGTGTTCGAATTAAAGTGGCATTTAAAAAAGTTAGCAGTATCTCTACAGTTTGAAACAACATTATTAATTTCTACTAGGAGAAACTTTTCACCGATTGCATCGACATTTTCAGAAAAAAATAGTTTGCAAATAAAGGTTGAGATGTTTCCCTAAACGGGCTAAAACTTCTTGCTAAAGACTGCTAATTTCTTAACCTGATTGTAAACGAATACAAACAAAATATTATACGAGATACATTCTCAAACAATACGTAGAGACTTTTTGAAAACGTAACGTTAAACCTAAATTCCGAATTTACAACGCTGTCTGTCATAACTGCAGAATGAAGGAAAATTTTAAACAGATTTTATGCCAATCGAGATCTAGCTTCATTTCATTTCATTTCTTGCAATCTAGCTAGAACTCTAAATTTAACATTAGAACATGCAAACATATCTGCTTACATGGCAGAATCTTAAATAAATAGTAAATACGCTTCGACATGAATTAAACATTGTTCTCAGTGGAAACTACTATTGTTCCTCCAAATTGTCCGTACTTAAAATAAGGATTCGGATGTGATTAATGGTCCAGAAATTCTAAGACAACGCATGAAATTGACTATAAGTTTTGGGCATCAAAAACCGACTCTTTCGATATGTAATTTGTCAACAACTTGTATTGAACCTCCTCTAACTTTCGAGAATTTGATAACTGATTGCTTTCTCATAGCTACCAAATCTCGTTGATACAGCTAAATGTCAAACAAATTATTTTAAGCGAAGTACAACGATTATGAAAGGAGGACTTAATCGAACTTAGCCGATCATCGTAGAGAGCGCAATTTACAGTCACAATCAATGAAAAGAATAAAATCAAATGGTTGTCGAATACTCCCTGAGGATCAATCGGTATACTTAAATCGATGTATATCTATTACCACCTATAAGGACCTAATTAATGAAATTTCGAAGAAAAATGTTTTCAGCACGATCGACCTCAAGGAGGCTTATTACCAGATACTCATCCATGATAGTGAACGGCATTATACCGCCTTTTAAGTTAACGGGAAACTATATCAACCAAAAAGTCATCGTTCATTCGTCATAACCTTAAGAAATCGTTTACATACTTTGAAAGCGTCCCCGCTTGCTTAACTGATCCGTTTGAACATGATCTAAATTTAGAAAAACTGTTAACCGTGTATGAGAATGAAAACCTCAAGCTGAACCGTGGAAAGATTATTTTCCCAGCAACATCAATATGCCTTCTCGGGTATCATATTATGAATCACGAAATGCTTCCAGATCCAGATCGGCTCCAGCCGTTACAAGACATCCCTCTACCAATAACGCTCAAAGCACAAAAACAAAGTATCGGAATATTTGCATACTGCTATAAATGGATTCACAGATTTTCTAAAAAGATGAAACTAATTTGTTAATCTCTGTTAATGTCGATTAACAGAGTTTTTCAACTACACGCTGCCCGCATTTCGTTGGATTTGTTAAAACGAGTTGTCAAAAACTCAGTCGCTGCAACAATTGATAAAGACAAAACATTCGTTATAGAAGCCGATGCTTCTGATTTTTCTACTGCTGCCACGTCAAAACAAGAAGGTCAACGAGTAGCCTTCTTCTCTCGTTCATTACAGAAAAGCGAATTAGAATGGTTTCTGCTGTCGAAAATGAAGCGTACTCGATAGAAGAGACCATCCGTCACTGGCGACTTTACTTGACATGATAATCATAGTGATAATTGTTATATTCAACGTGGAGAACCAAGAAATTTCCCAGACAATACTACTAGATGGGGCCACGTGTCTTGTCTTGAAGTACTTAGAATGCACATTTGTACCTACAAAATTCGTTCAAACAACTAACCCCACCCATTTGAGCAAGGTTTTGCATTACGCAATAAATTTTGCTTAGAAACTTAGAGAAAACATGAAATAAAATTTCCGCCAAAGTTGGTAATCAAACTCGTTACTTTTTACTCCGAAACCTCGTTTTCTTAAAAGCAAAAATAGGAAATTATTAAATCAACACAGCCC
>JAUZNK010004579.1:0-10363 GCA_035046665.1 Euphysa ruthae | reverse complement strand
AATACATATATTAGACAATATAATAAAACCCTTGTTTCATATTTTAAAGTTATCTATTAAAAATAGTTTTTCCCTCAGTCTTAAAAACATCTAAAATATATCATGTTTTTAAAGAGGGTGATCCTAATTTAGTATCAAATTACCGTCTTGTTTCTCTTATTCATGTTTTTTCAAAAATATTTGATATACAACAGAATCTACTTGCACATGAAAAATAACAAATTACTTTGCTCAAAAAATTTGGCTTTCAACGAAACACATCAACGGATCAATTTTAGAACTAGTAGAACAAATAACAAGGTCGCATGACAAAAATACGTTGACACTAGGAGTTCTTATTATTTTGTCAAAAGCTTTTGACATAGTCGATCTTAAAATCATATTCAATAAACTACGTTATTACGGAATAAGATGTGCTACCTATCAACAGATAAAAAGTTATTTTAGTCATAGAAAACACTTTGTTTATTCGAAGAAAACTGGTCTAAAATATGTAATCAGTAGAGTTCCACAAGGATCAATACTAGATCCAATTTAATTTTTAATTTATGTTAACAATATGTGTGATGCTTCCCCTTTAGTAAAAACCATTATGTTTGCTGACGACCCAAACTTCTTACTCCGTGATAAAAAAGAACTTTTACCAAAATGAATGAAGAGTTAGAAAAATTAACACGTGGGTTATGCAAATAAACTCATACTTTACGGCAAAAAACAAGTTTAATCTCTTTCATAAAGCGTCCCAGTCTGAAAATATCACTTTGAAATTACCCACTCTAATAATTAAAGTTTCTTAACTAAAGCAAAGTGACCCTTTAAAATCGTTTGGTGTTCTTATTGGTGAATCGTTTTCTTGGAAAGCATATATAAATACTCATGAACCATAAGCCTCCTTTATAAAACCAGAACATTCTTGAATTTAAAGTCTAGAAATCTTTCAAACTTTGTATGGGGATAAAGTAATCCGTCAAAACTTCAAAAAATATCCAATCATCAGAAACACATTTGCAAAATATTAATATTCAAAAACCGTAGAGACAGTACATTGCCTATTAAAGCCAACCTTAGAATATTAAAGATTTTCAAATTAAATATCTATAAAATCCTAATATTTATGTACAAATCTACACAACAGCAACTCCCGTCATGTTTTGAAAATTTCTTTGCTAATCAACAAGCAATCAGATGCAACCTCAGGATCAACTCTCAAAAAATAAACTACCTAAAAGCACTTGCAAATGTGTCGGACACTCATGGTTATCCCACCAATATGTTTTTTCTTCGTGGTTATCCAATGACCATAAACCAACTTTATTCTAACTGCTGTAGCAAACGCTTTTCATGTAATACATATATACTTGAACACGATTTACGTTTTTAATTGTATTGTATATATTTATGTAACTTTGGTTTATAATTGTTATTGGAGAAAAATATTGATAGAACAAAACCGGAATGCATCGGGCTTTAAATGCGATTATAATTTTGCAACAAGCTGGTTGGTCCCGGTAAGCTCAAAGGTAATGCGCTTTTCACTGCGACTGTGGGTTGAGAGGGAGATTCTGGACGAACCTTGTTTTATAGCATATTCTCAGACTAAATATGAGAAGCCTCGCTGGTGCGTTGTTAGGCAAGGATCTAGTATCCTGAATTCTGTTTGAACTATATTTTTATGCGGAATTATATACACGCTTACATAGTGCGTTCAAATGAGTACCCAAACGTTGAAAAAGTCATGTGTTCTCACGGAAAATGATCCATTTTGTTGAAAGTAATGGCGAAAAAAATATGCACAAACGCATCCAACTTGATCAAATATAAAATATCTCAAGAAAAAGTCTGGAAAAAGAAATACTTAGCCATGAGCTTTTCCAAGAGAAACGAGAAAGAATGAAAATGACGGTTCAGCGTAAGGCAACCCTAAAAGAGCAATTGGCTGGACTAGGTTGAGACGATTATATTAGCCCACTTCAGGTCCTCAAAGTTAAAAGCAAGATGCCGGTATTACAGGAAGAACAAGAGTTAAACAATAGATCCGAAGTTTACAATATAGTACTGCTAGTTTTATGTTCGTCAATTTCCACACTTGAAAGGACAGGTTTGTCGATATACGTCTTAAGTTACAAAGTAGCAATGTTAGTTCTAACAAGCACGGTGGAATTGAAATCTATGTTAACGCAATTCAAGATAGAAAATTCGTGTCAGCTCTCCACTATCTCGTTAAGGTCTAGCGAGGTTTCAAATGGCAGGTTCCACCTTGAATTGAAGAGCGCAGTAAATTACTTCAGCAGCAAGGAGCTACCTACATCACCAATTAAAATTTATTCTCATTTTGAAAGTCGCTTATCCGATGAAGAGGAATCGGTTGATGCGCTTGCTCAAAATATTGGTGAACACCTGACTTTAAGAGATAGTGACGACGAGTACGAAATATACAAAAAGGGATGTCATGTTAGGCTACTAAATCAGGCTATGGACTAAGATGATCAAGGAGGTCACGACGAAGCATGCGACGTTTTATACCTAGCAATGCAACTTAGAGCACCACGCGATAAATTGAAAAAAACATTAAATTATATCTCTTTCCCTTAGAGACTAGGCCATATGAGGATGCGTAAATTAATAGCACCGACTTATCTTACTCTCCCAAATAAATATCTCTCTGTGTTAACAAGAGAACATGGAACGGGAAATGACTTAGTCAAGTTTGCTGTGATCTCTCATTCCTATGAAATAAAGAGGCAATTGGAAGGCTATTCAGGTTGAGTCAAAAATATGGAACAGCCAAAACGCCACAGCAGAAACAGGCGAACATCCCTATATTGATATGCGAATATCCTATCTAGCAGGCGTAGATAATTCCATGGGAGGGGTTTGTAATGCGATGGACCTTGCACGTGGGTTTGTCTTTCCGACAAGCGTGCTGCGTACTACGAACATAGAGGGTGCCTTCAATCTAACTGTTGTAGTACAGCTCTCCGCTTGGATGATCGATTAAAACACATATCTAAATACCGACGGACGGGTGGGACAGCATCTGAGGGAAAACTAGTGATGGATCACCACTCCAAAGCTCAAAGACTTAATCAAATATAGGGATATGAAATAATTTCCTGCCAAAACAATTGTCAAGTTCTCCAGGAGAAACTTGGCTGTCCGGTTCGAATGAAAATGCGCTAGGCCCTGTGACAATTCTTGCATTATTATCCGTTACCACAATGAAGGTGCTTACCTCTGCAATGTTCTAGGAGTAAAAGATCGTTTTTTGAACTTCAAGAAAGCCGATGACATCCACTACATCAAGTATAAGGACGACAAAACATGAGCTCAATGGTTTCGTATGAGGGGCTTAATCCTAACATACACCAATGTTGCCTTCCGAATGATACTGATACTTTTACCCCAAGAAGACGGGATTGCACAATATCATATACATCAAATCCCTTCCCATCGAGGTCAAAGGCCTACTTCTTGATGACTATTTTAAGTACGATAGGTAAAGTAGATATAAACAATGATTACACAAGCAACACGAAAACGAGTGGCGTCTCAAGGTTGCAGCTTGTACAATCAAACCTGCATTTTGAATTGCAAACAAGCTAGTTTGCCCATCTTCCCACCGACTTCATTTCAGGTACTCCGGCGCGTGTTTACTTAGCTGATCAGGGTGGAAACAGTAAGATAGAGTGGGTTGTGAAAATATTTACGAGGCGCAAAACTGTGATGCTTACTCCAGAAAACGGCCTGGCCGATCACACCGAGATTACATCCGTTTTGGCTTGGAATTCCATAAGGCTCAAACCATCTATAGTTACCTCTGCGTTAACCCCACGAATCTGATGGGGAAGTGTGACCTATTTCCCTATGTCATCGACTCGACAATCTAACCGAGGTTATAGTGTTTGGGTGCGTTGGCGGATTCCATCATAGTATGATTAAATATCCTACACAAAATGCTGGAGGAGTGGGCCAAGTCAAATATCCGTGAGTTCAACACTGATTACCGATGCCTCTGCTGGGTGTTGGCAGTGCCATGATCAGTTTGCTCTACCAACATCAACTTCCAAAGGAAACCAACGTGAGCTCTGCTCTTTGTTAAAAGGTTGATGTGGTGCCCTACAGACCGGTTCAGTCGATTCTCTTCTGTAAGCATGTCACAGGGGTGGCATTCGATCAAAATTCGCAAAAGATTACACCGAATGAAATTTGGATGTGTTCCACAAACATCTAGCCTATTTCGGCATTACAAAGTTAATCACCCTGAACTCTCAGAAAAAATACGCTTTGATTCGAAAGACAGCATCTATCACCGTTACAGAAAACAGGGCCTGATGGTGGCCATACCTGGAAATCGCGAGATAGTTAAGGCATGCAAAGGAACGAACGTCCAAGTGCATCTACAAGGTGACTAGGAAGGGATCCCACTCGAATGAAAGTATGAGGGTTGGGACAATGTGCATCAACTCCAGTGTAAAACAATCGGGCTTCCGTGCCGGTTTATCGCAGTAGAACATAGCCTCAGTGGTTCGATAAGTAATGCTATCTACACAATATTATCGCGTATGAGGATAATGGATCATATTGCGAGCGTCTTACATCCAACCAATTCCCGGTGTCCTAATGTCCCTTATGCTCTGCAAACAACCCCAAACATCGCCCTGATAAAAGCAAGTTTGAAGCGCTATGTGATGGAAAAAATGCAGAAGGGACGTTAAAAGTACGGAGAAACCAAAGGCAAAGTGTAATATGCGACGCCAAACTCTTGCTGCAGGGCTACACAGGATGTCATGGGCAAACCTTTAGTATCGCTGAGAAAGACAACAGCGAATATTATTACTTTGGAATGCACGAATTAAATGCCTATCGTGTAATCGCTGACATAAGCGTGAAGATAGATTTGAAAACAGCTGTAACCATGTGAACCCGTGCATTGAGTATGCAGTATAGTAGAGTGAAGGTTACCCATATTCCAAAATTCGGCGCAAGATACTGTATGGCTTATGTGACCACCATGAATCGGTAGCACGTCGACGGTCGACGTCCTTTGGGTCACCTTTGTTGCTGGCAATATGACTATCGTACCAATAGGTAACAGCGTCCCATATAAGGGAGCATTCTCAACTACAAATAGGATATTGAAAATTTTGTTGGCTTTCACCGGAGCGATACCAGTCATTCGCGTTGTTGTATTCTTCATATCTTCCACTAAAGTGGGTAGAAGTGCTACCCATTCACAGTTGTAACGGCCACTGTCTAATTTTTGTGGCCTGCGAACTGAGCAGTCGCTCAGCCAGAAGACGATTAAAGTACTCGACGAATGCCGGAAATCTATGACGGCCTCTTTGTGCTCGAAGGACTCGAACTTGTTGCTTAGACATTAGATTAGTCCTACATTCCTGAATTTCTGCCGATCATCGACCATGAATGCACTTGGCTATACAAACTGTCAGTTCTTGTATATGCCAGTAAATGCCACAACCGTCTCGTCCGTTGACATTGAGGTCAATGTTATGGCGGCTTTGTAGCGAAAGGTCCGGTCTGTCAGTAATAAAGCACACTTGTATATCTTACGACCACGTTTGTTATGTGGGAGAAAGAGAAGATCAAATTGATGGAGTTTGTTGGGTCGATTCCCTGTAAATGGGCAAAGACCTTCTTAGAAGTTCGTGTTTGCATATATTTCCCTACCTCCTTCCTAGACAACCACACCCTGACGCTCTCCTTGGAGGCAGCGCATATTGGTTTTCTCAAATGGAGCATGGTAATGCCGTGAAATTTTCCAGGGCCATAGAAAGAATTGTTGAGATATATCAAGAATAAAATAATCAAGCTCTCAAAAGTCAAATGCGACGTTTATCTTGGTGTGGGTAAGAGGCTCGGATATTTTATCTTTCCGGGCGCAGAAGCCGATTTCTAACGTTTTGGTGTAAAGGTCTTCAACAATAGGCATGTTATATTGCTTAGTATTCCAGTAGCACTCCAAAGCAAACTGAACTTAGAAGGGGTCACGAACGACAAAAATGAGCAAATTTGAGCTGGCTTTCTGTTCCTCCTCTGCACCGGTCACTGGTGCAATTGCTCATATGACACACTCTGTCGTGAAATTTGTGGCTACAGGTATCAGTTCTACTCGCTTGACAAAAGAGCGGGATGATGTGATTCTAACATCGGCTCCAGCCACCGTTTCAGTGGCAATGAACGTAAACTCTGGCTTTGCTCCAGTTAAGGACACCCACAAGGCAATATCGTTCAGTATCAATCACTTTTGTCATATCATCCCAAGGAACGTGTGGAACGTGACAGTTAGCGTAGGTGCAGTATCAACAACTGCCTCTGCTACCACGAGTGTCTTTCGAGCAACAAATCCCCCATTGGTTTCATCCTTCTTCTTGAAATGTGCCATGGTGTCTGGGTATGATCCTCTCCACTGATCACTACCATTTTCATCCCAGTTCTCTTTTTTCGACAATAGCGTGAATAGTATCACATGGTAGAGATGTCATCGCTCCTCGAGGCTGGACATAGCTTGACCATATCTATTGGTTAAGGTAACTTTCCTGCACTGCAGACGACCTGAAATTTGACCTCTACATAGCTATCGGAGAGGACAGTAAAATCTCGCCCGGCGCACGTTTCTAAACGAATTGCGTTTTTGTGATCTAGGTGAGTTTTTGTTTCTGCGAGCTCATGGTATATCAGTCTGTGTTGGGGGCACCACCGACAAACCTGTGTATTAAGGTAGATGTGTTTTAATATTGTTAATTTCATGAACATCTTATATTTCAGTATTATATATGGCAAAAAAAAGCGCGCATGTCTAACAGGTATGTATATTAGCATACTTACAGAATAGGGCGCCCAGCAGTAAGCCTTGTACGTCCAAAAATAATGAGGTTTTCCTTAGTGACTGCTGTTTCAGCCGCAACCTTCAATCTCTCTTTTAACGTACCTTTCGTTATAAGAGCCGCTGAGACGGCTTGTTAAGCCATTGGCTTAACATACGCTTGATTCCACCCAAGATTTTCAATGAAGCCTGTGCCTCCATCAAGTAATGAGGCAATGTTCCACCTTCTTGGTAATACCAATGAAGCGTGCGGCGGCTTTTTTTATCAGTAATAAGCTATACTAGGTCTCTCATTTTGTTTTACGAGTGCCGAGTCGAATACTTAGGTCATATTGGTTGCAGCATATGCTATCGCCGTGTTGATTTCAATGAGCGTGTCTTCAATTGATGAGCTTCGTAATCAGGTCCACAAGACCTCCAGTCGATTTTGTTACCAACACTGGCATCGCGCAGTGAAATGTTTTTTCAGGAGCAGGACTTAGAGACTGCATAATTTCGTATTCTTCATGATACCAATAAATATGTCAAGGCTTTTCATTGCTTCAATGATGTCGACGAGGTTTCAGCCTCGAGTTTTGTTCTTGTTGGAAGGCCCAATCTCAAATAAAATCCTTGAAAGAGAATTAATTTTAGATTATCCAATAGATGATTTCAACTTAACCGTATTCACGGAGACCTTAAGGCCTGTGTTTTTAAGGAGGTTAATATTTGAGTCTACTGATATGGATCACAGAGTCGTATTTCCAGGGTTTAGGCGAAATGTTTTTGCGGGAAGAACAAGTAAGTTTTTCTCCTCTGTAAAATTTTGTTAGGTGCATTATATGGCAGCGCCAATTAGAAACATCTCCCAATTTCCCGGAAACGTCATCTTAACGAAATAGAATCCTTTGCTGTGTTGTCCTGGTAAAACAGACCGATCTTTATTAGGAAGAGTAATGAAAATCGCAGCCTTTATTAGGTATTCTAGTGATCTAGTCTGTAAGAGAAACGATATAGTTCTCTTCTCCTTTCAACTTCTTGCGTGGTTCTCTAAGTTGCCTTGCTTAGTTTCAAAAGTACCATACCCCCTAGTAACTTCGTTGCTCAGCGCGGTCCATTAATTCATTTATTTATATAACGTTGGTAACGCTTACATAATTTTATATTAATATAATTATATATTAATAAACACTAATAACGACCAACAAAATTTTTTTCATATGTAAATTATAAAATAATTAGCAATAATACAAAAACATACAAAGAACTAATTAACGATATATTGGACATGTACTTGATTTGCAGATCCATGCCTTAATAGGTGTTTTAAAAAAAGGCAAAGATTTGTAGCTTTTGTAGATTAAGGGGAGACTATTACAAAAAAAACACGCTTTAAAAATAAGTGAGTTTGTCCCATAACTAGATGCTCTTGCAGGTGGGAGATTCAAAATAAAAGAATTTCTGAGAATGTATGGTACATCTTTAAAGGAAATGCAATCCCACATTAGTTCGGGATTTAGTTTGTTGACAGATTTATATGTTTCTATCATTAGGCTCTTTAAATGTTTTTCATAAATGCTGATTGTATTTTCTAAGAGAACCAATTCTTTAAAATCAAGTTCACAGTTATTGTAGGTTACCCGTAAGGCTCGTTTTTGAACACGATGGATAAAGTTATAATCAGTTTTCTTACAAAACATCCATGTTAGAGGGCAATATAAAAACTACATAAAACATAACTATTGGGTTCATAACGAGGGTTTTCCTTTGTAAAATATGCAAATAGCTTTTAAATCTAAGCAGAAAAGAAAGTTTGATATTTGCTATAGTACATAATTTTCGTATATGTTTCGAAAAAATCAATTTAGAACCAATATTAATTCCTAACAGTTCTACTTCATTTTTTACAAATACATCTATTCCACCAATTTTAAAAGAGACAGGTGGGATTTTCATTCCCTAGAACATTGTTTGAAACTTTGCAGAGTTTCTTGCCATAGCATTATTTTTAGATAGTCTTTAGGTAGACTGGACCAAACTTTATCAAAGGTTAAAGCGCAAGCGTAAAGAGTATTATCGCCTGCAAAGTTACAAATACCGGAATCTATTATAAAAAAGAACATATCATTTATAAATATATTATTTAAAAAGTGGGCCTAAAATAGAGCCTTACTCCTAGTACGATGCTCAACCACTCACTAAGCGTCTAACCTAATTTGACTCTTTGTTTCCTTGATTGGAGGCAGTTTTGTATAAACCACAAACTTTTTTTAGAGAAACCGTATTCTGCGAGTTTTGCTAGCAGAAGATTATGTGGAATGCAGTCATATGCCTTTGACAAGTCCCCTATAATACCTTTCTTATCCAGGGAATTTTGCCATTTATTAATAAGGCGAAAAAATGAGTTTTGGGTGGAGAAACCTTTGCGAAATCCACAAAGAAGAGGAGAGAATTTATCACAAAAAAAAACGGGTTATTTATAAATATATGATTTTCTCAAAAATCTTCGATAGTGTAGGAAAAATACTGATTGGACGTTAGTTTCCTTTCTCAAGAGTATCTTCCTTTTTTATGAATGGAAATTACATGTGCTCATTTAAGAACGTCTGGAAAAGTTCCATTATTCAACGAAGTATTATTGCAATCAGCAATGAATAAAGTCAAAACTATTAATACGGGGAAAATTCATATGGATTGCCTTAATACTTGGATGAGACTCAAAATCTGAATCTGACATCAAAGGGTTATCCCATGGTCCAATAATTAAAATTTTCGTAACGTTGGCAAAGTAATTGTTAAACATCTCAACTACGCTCTTTTCGTAAGAAATAACATTACCATTTTCAAAAAGAAGTACTCGTTCTCTTTTAATAATAGGGTTAGTGGATAAAAGTGGTTTACATGTCTCCCAAAACGAATTCTGTCCTACTTTTACGTTAAAATTTTTTATTCTCTCTACGAATGAGGTTAACGACATAATTACGATGGATTCTATAAGCTTCTAAATCGCATTGTTTGCCAGACTTGTTTGCGCGATTTTTTAATTGAGCTCGTTTCATAAGCTCTTTCCTGACAATTTTTGAAACGAATAGTTTATTGTTTCCCTTTATAATCTTACTTTTGACAGGAGCGTATTTTTCTAAAACTTATTTAAAAATAGTATATTAATAAATATAGTTAAATGTCTGACTAAAAGTAAAAAATTAATTTCTAATTTCTAAATCAAAATTCTTCACATCAATTTTTATTAATTTTATTAATTTTCTGTGTGTGACTATACTAGGAGGTATTTTCAAGTATTTTGACCTCAGCATAGTATATATTAAATGATGACAGTCACTTAGACCAGTTTCAACAGATTTTATGTTTTGGAAGAGAGTTTTTCTGTTCCTTAGTATCAGATAAATGTATGTCCCAAGAGTAGACTTAAAACATGTCTTCCTCTGCATTAGATTACAAAGGGTATAGTTACTCATAAACTCCTCCAGATGCGCGTTGCTAGGTTCTAATTTCATATCACCATAAATAATAATGTGGTCA
>JAUZNK010004578.1:0-10363 GCA_035046665.1 Euphysa ruthae | reverse complement strand
TGCATAATATTGCACAGGAACAATCTACAGTCCTACTAGACGAAATGAAAGGCATTTGTTATTATAAAAGAAAAGGATATAAAGACGGCCATGCCTCGGAATGCTTTTAGGACATGTGGTTTGCTTTTATGCTAATTTTTGGGAACGATTTTGGCTTGATGTAATTATTTTAAGTGTTGATGATTGTGGAAGTTTATCGTTAATTGATTGGATATTTTTATTTTTGCGCTTTTTAGGAGGCATTAATTTTGGGTTTCCGGAAAACTTCAACCTGGAAAACGCCCACCATGAAAATTCCCACATGGAAAACTCATACCCAAATAAATTTCCCACCCAGTGAGTTCCCACTAATATTTTTAATTAAAAATCAAAAAAATTATTTTTTATTTTGAAAAAACGTGACTAAAATAACTGATAATATTTCTTGTTTTTTGTAAAATATTTTTAATCTAAAGGACTAAAGGATTTCTGAGATATATATTTTTATCTTTGAAAAACAGATTTTTAAGAATAAATTCCTTCCTAATAATTCCTTGTTGCAACACTACATGTACATGTATTTATTAACGCAATTTTATTTAACATTAACTAGACTAAGTCTTGTCCAAGGGGAAGGTGAAGCTGAGTTGAAGGGAAGTCTGTAAATTTTGTTCTAAGTTTAAGTTTTAATGTTCTTAATTGGCCTTCCTATTGTCATAACTTCGTTTCTTGCAAATGTGGTCAAAAAAATCAAGGACCATATTTGCATGAGTGTACAAACGGCGATCGGAAATCTTTGTTGAAAGGTACCCAGAGAGTTTTCAACATATTTTCCTCAAGGTTTCCCTGTGTCAAAAAGTTGCTAAAAAGAAGGAAAAGTTCAAGAAAAAATTAAGAAAATATTTTCGGGTGGAAATTTTCCTGGTGGTAGTTTTTTATGCCAAACTTTGATAGGGCAAATGAGCAGCAACGAAAAAATTGCAAAATGGTATAGAAGCACATTATAAATTAAAGATGGAAGAAATAAATCAAAGGCGTATACTAGGTTTTAAGAATAATTTAGAAAATTATATTGTATAACTAAATAGTTTAAATGAGAATATTTTATCAGCAAAAGAGCGAAAATATTGAAGGAGATATAATGGAAAGTTCCATTATTTCAAAAGAGACTAAGGAAGTTTTAGTTAGACACAGTTTGAAATTCGACAGTGTAAAATTTGAAAATAGTGTTTTGAGTGTTCCTTTTTTTTATTAGGATAGTGTTGACTTCCAAAGTTAGAACTGGTTTTAATGGAAAAATACTAGATTGGCAAGGGTTTTGGGAATGATTCTATAACAGACACCACCGGCAAGATTAATTATTTGAAAAGATATTTATGTGATAAAGCGCATAGTTTAATATCAGGTTCATCGTTGAAAAAAGAAATTATTGGAAGCTGTTGGGCTTTTGGAGAATAGGTATGGCAAAAAGCAAATGCTAAATACAGTTCATATGGAGTTTCTTTTTTAAATAGATTAGAAATACGGAAAATGTAGAAGCATTAAGAAAGTTATATACTGAAATTGACAGTTGTATTAGAAATTTTAGATCGCTCAACGTAGAAACGCATGCTTATGGTAGTTTATTGATCCTTTATTAAGTGAAAAGTTACCAGAAGAATTGAACGTATTAATCTCTTGTAAGTTTGGTAATTTTTTATTGGCTTTAGATTTGTTATTTCTGTACATGGATGAAGAAAAGCTAGCTCAAATTGGTCGGGTTGTTTGGTTGAGCGAATTTCGTAGAAGCAAATGGGCGTTCTAAGTACTCCAAGACCCGCCACGTGGGCCCGTCTGGAAATATTGTCTCGGCAATTTGTTGGTTTCCCACGTTAAAAATAACATTCTCATTCTCTCATTCTCATCACCAGAGTTACATAACCAGTCAAATGATAGAGAAAGAATTTACTAACCAGATGGTAAAAAGAGAGGTAAAAAAATGCATTTATTGTCTCAAAGCTAAATAATTTCTCAGTGTAAAACAGTTACACTTTGAAGTCTAGGTGCGATACATTAATCAAGTTTGCAAGGTGTTTTCTTTGTCTCGAAAAAGGTCATATTATAAAAGATTGTTCTTCGACATATATGTTTTTCAAATTTCAATGTAGACAACACATTTCTATATGCTCAGATTGGAAGTCGATAGATAAAGTTCCACAACATGAAAGTAGTATTACAGCAAAAGTTCAATCTGGTAGTAATGTTCTTTTATGCCATAGTAGAGATTTCAGATAGTCATGGAAAAAAAGTGTTTATAAGGTTACTTTTTGATAGTGGTAGTCAAAGAACTTATATTACGCAAAATTGTGCCTGAAGCTGATTTTGAATTCAGTGCGTAAAAAACTTATTGTTATTAGCACGTTCAGCGAGGTAGATAGTTCTTGTCAGAATTTAAAAGCTGTTCAGTTTAGAGTTAAGCATCGAGACTCAGATACGTTTATACATATAGAAGCATTAGTTATACCAAAAAATATGTAGTTCTATTACTAAACAAAACGTCAACTTTGTGAAAAATGAGTTTCCTAAATTTGCTAGTCTTCCGTTGGCAGAAAAGGGTGAAGAATCGTTCAATTTAAGGGTAGAGTTATTACTTGGAGTTGATGCTTAGCTACTATTCTTTTATTATAAATGAGATAGTTATTCAGTCTAGTTTAGGATGGGTGTTAAGTAGTAAAGTAGAAAATAATCCTTCGTCTACATATGATGAGGTGTGATAATGAAGGTAGAACTTACTTAGAGAATTAACAAAGTTTTGGGCTATAGATAGCAAAATTCAGATTGTTTGTGCATTGATAGTAGCTAGAAAACATGAACTATCTGAAGATGTTAACGGTAGGGAAGCTGAGGAAAAAAATCAACCTGGGTAATGCTATAAAACTTTTGAATTATAGTTCTTTACCAAAAATACTTATGACTACTCGTCAATTTATGCGATTCATTAATAATTTGAAGTGATAAGAAATAAAAGTGACAGCGTCATTAAAACAAGTGTTTTAAAGGCAATTGAGCTGAGCAATGCTTTAAATATATGGATCATCGAAAAACAGATCTTGTTATCAAGAACAACGAACTTTGGAAAACTAACTTCATCATTCGGTTTGTTTAAAAACAAGGTTATTCGTTTCAGAAGAAGATTCAAAAATTGCATGTTATCGTATTCCAATGTTATCAATTACACCTTACCATTTGATTTATGGGCGTAATGTATCTAAACCTTTACCTCTTATATCAAATTTGTATTTTCAGTATTCATCAACACCAACGAGTTATTGTTTAAAACGTATGCGGTATTTGGAAACATTGATTTCTAGTTGCTGGAAAAGATTTATCGGTGTATATCTCAGCGAGCTATGAAAAAAACATTTGTATTGTAAGAAAAAACATTCATTCAAAGATAGGTTATAGTTAAACGACGTCGTGCTAACTAGAGATGATTCATTTACTGCAAGAAATTAAGAGAAGGAAGGAAAATCATTCATTCAAAGATAGGTTATAGTTAAACGACGTCGTGCTAACTAGAGATGATTCATTTACTCCAAGAAATTAAGAGAAGGAAGGAAAATCATTCATTTAATGAAAGGATCAGATATTTTTACGCGCCATGAAAAATTTTCTAAGAGTTTCTCGGCAAGGAAGGGACTTTATTTACCGCCCTGTACAAAAATTAATTCTCTTTGAAATTACTGACAAAAAGAATTTTACACTACAGAAGTCTCCGGCCCCAGATCTCATTTCAACCAAATCTACCTACGGCGAGTGCAATAGCAGTAATAGGAAACTAACCGGAAAGGCAGCGCTTGAAGGGCAGAAACTAAGACGTTCAAAACAGAAGTATTGGAAACATATTGTCAACAGGGGGCAGTTTTAAAAACATATTTAATTTAAATGCAGACTTATAATTTTTTACGGAAATGTTTAAATCGGGTAGTGTTTTATTTTAAAACCGTATTAACTAGTATATTTGATGTACATTAATATAAACGCGACGTTTAGTTCAGTATTGAAAAGAGGATCTGGAAGAGACAAGGCGTTTTTTTTTTTACTTGTTTCAATTTCAAACTTTCTAAAATAACGCCTTTATCTTCAATCTGCTAAAAAACTTAAAAAGCACAACTTAATAGTTGAAAAGCATTGTAATATTATTGCCAAGTACTTTAACATTTTCTACGTTTAAATAACTTGCGGAAAAATATGAAAGAAACGCAAGTTTGGTATTTAGATTGAGATTTAAAAGAAATGCGTAGAATAGAAGTTTTAGTTGCTATAAGAATGTTATGCAAAAAAGTAGCAACTATGCAAAAGCAAGTCAGCTTCCTAAAGTTACAAGTGCACGTTGAAATATTACAATAACCTTGTCTATAATACGTCTGTTCAGGAGTACAAATCTGTAGCTAAATGCTATGAGGGGGATGACACTAATGGTTAAATCATTGTTAAATTAAAGCGCAAATTTGAATACACGCATTTACTGTCTCAGTTCTGTTCCACAACATACGCACCCGCAAGATACTTTTTTTATTAGTTATTTTATTACTAGTTATTAGGCGGCGATTATATAAATATTAGAAAACAGATTTAAAAACGATTTAAATAATTATTTTCAATAGTTGCTATGGTTTGTACATACGCCATTCAACAGTTGCTATGGTTTGTACATATGCCATTCATGCGTATGTATTTACATATTTCCAACGTATTTGAATCTATTAACGTTGGGGCCAACATATAACTTAAAGCTAATTTTTATAGAAGGACCTACGGGTTTGGTTCTGGTGTACTGAGAGCTCCCATTTGAGCTTACCAACTGAGCTATTCGTGTACAGATATATTCAACGATATACAAATACCAAGCGTTATATAAATATCTGAGAAAATCATAAATACGATAATACTTAAATATACCTATCAAAAAATACCAAGTCAGTAATCTTTGGAACGGTTATAACACATATTCACTTAAATACATGTGACTGAGCAGGAAATTGCGTTAAGCTGCTCTTGAGTATAAATAAATTAAAGAAACATACAGATTCTTCAAAATTAAAGTTTAAGTTTGCAAAATAGCTAAAACATAATCAAGTATTTATTATTATTTTGATGTTCGATTGATTAGACAGTCGAAAAAAGTGATCGAGCGCTTAAGCAGTCCTTAATCAGCAGTCGTGATTAATATTCAAAAAGCTAAATTAATTTTTTTTTATTCGTATATATTGAATAATCAATAAGGTTTACTTTCCATTTTCTATTGTGTTGCTATAGCACAGTGGTAGAGCATTCGACTGGTAATCAGACAATAAAATAAAGTATAAAGACGAAAGTTCTAAGATTTCAAAATTTATCGCTTTAGTATGGTTTAGCTTACACATGACTTCATTCATTCAGCACATGCTTTTATTAGAATGTTTTTTTTTAAAAAAAAACGATTAACAAGTATAATATTCAAGAACATTATTACATGCTTACCTTTTGTATCAAAAGATCCATTGTTAATATTCTTTCGCAGGGAAAGCAAAGATTTTAGAGCCATAGTACTCCATAGCTTGAAACCAAGTAAAATTAATACCAGATAAGGCCTATGTATTCTGGTATTAGAAGTCATATTTATCGTTTTTTTTTTGTGCTCTCCCTAAAAAGCCTAGCGCAATGTTTTCGTCTTGGTTGAAATTAGTAGTTTCTATGGGTTATTTTGTACAAAACGCAGACCGAAACTGGGACTCTAAATGCGTGTATTCAAAAGATATGTTTGTTTTGAAATAGTGCGATTTTGTACGCGGAGTACCTCGATACCTACGAGAATATAATCGTCTCTAGCACACCAATTAACATCATTAAAAACAGTTGCAATGAACTAGAAAATATTAATTAATTTTTTTTAAAAAATTAGCTACCCTATTCTTATTTCAACTAATCGAGAAAGAACAAGTTATTTTGAAAGATCTTCTCAATACTTACAGATTAGATGCTGGTGATACTAATTTATTGTCACATGTACTGACTGAAGAAGATGTAGACATTGAAATATTTTACTTAGCACCTGAGAAAGATTTTAAACAACCAATGATGTTGAGAAATTTCATATCCATGGTTAGTTCCAACTAAAAATTTTGTACACTATGTCAACCACGTTATTCCTTTTAGTTCCTTAGTAAGTAAGTATTTATTCACTATCAACAGAAATACATCAAAATAAATGTTAAAAATTTAAATACAACAGTGTAAAAAAAGTGGCCTATATTGATATCAGGGATAAGCATAAGAAAAGCCAAAGCCTTATATTCATTGTGGTCCCTCGATGGGTAGGTGGCGGTCTGTTCAAATATATAATAAACTTACTTAATATAAATAATATGATATGCCGTATTCAATTTCTATCTTATTAAACCAGAACCGTATTTCTATTATATATTTCTATATTTAGATAACAGTTGTTTTAATTTTGCAAAGTAATGTTTCTTCACATTATGTTTTAATGTTATTGTTTTTAGCTTTTGTGTATTCTCGAGGGACCCATATAAAAATAGTGCTTTGTTCTTGGATAGTTTTTCTGAAAGGCTGATCAAGTTTTTAGTAGGAATTGCTTGTTCTTAAGCTATTTTTTGCACTAGTTTTGAAAACTTCAGATATGTATTCAGGGGAGCTTCTAATAAAGAACTTCACGGCACTTGCGCTTACGCATTGTTCAAATCTGCTATTTAAATTAAGCCAATCTATTCGTTCAAAGTAATCAATTGTTAAATGTTCTCTGTTTCCCGATAAAAGAAAGCACCTAATACATTTATTTTGCTCAGTTTGAAGTTTTTTTTTCAAAGCTTTATTGATATTTGCATACCATGAAGAGCAAGCATAGTCAAAATGAGGCTGAATTAATAAATTACATAAAAGCTTTCAAAGAGCAGGAGTTAGATATTTACTGTTTTCTATAAAAAAATTCATAATTTAATTTGGAAATTACATAAAGTGTCATAGATTCTCCACTAATTATTTCATCAAAAATACATCCAAGATATTTAACCTTGGTGTGTTGCTTAATACCATGATAATTGCTGTCAAAACTGTCAGTTTTCTTAGTTTGTATTTACTTACAGAAAGTATAGTTTTGGTTTTATCTTCGCCAAAATTAATGCTTAATTTATTATCAACAAACCAGTCGCAGAGCTTTGAAAACTCCTTATTTAACTATCTTTCTATTTCCTTCGCATTACCGTGTTGGAATATAAAGCAAGAATCGTCAGCATACAAATATAGATCTCTTTCAACTGCTGTTGGCATATCATTTATGTATAGAAGAAAAAGTAAAGGTCATAGAGTGGAACCTTGTGGCGCACCGCAGGACAACTTAACAGGCTCAGAAAACACCTCACTTATATCTATTTTGAATTTTCTATCAGTTAAATAAGACTTGTAAAGGTTAAAAAATCTCTATTTAAAACTTTTTATATTTATAACATTTTTTTCATGCTTATGTTGGAAAATTGAACAAGAGTTTTCTGCGTAGAGAAGCAATTCACAGCCTATTTCTTGTTTCATCTCATTAACATAGAGAAAAATCAAAAGGGAGCTCAAGATTGATCCCTGTGGGACTCTACATTTTACCAAAAAGAGACTTTAAACGAATTAAACTCCAGTATTTAAAAATCAATTCATTGGCAAAAACAACCGCAACTACCCACTTGAAACATTGTCTATACACATATACATATGTTCCAAATCAAAGCAGATGATGAAAATCCAAAAATTTCCAAGCTTCCAAATACTGATATAACCTAGATTAAAAAGGGAAAATCAAATGAAACCAGTGATCTTGCGCAATAAACTCTATGATAACGTTCGAATAACACAACTTCCTGTCACTCATGAATGAGCCTACATTTTTAGACTGTTCTGGTGAAATTTCATTGTTCGTATGCACTACTGCGTTAGAAACAATTTTCTGATTTGATCTTGCTGTTCAAGTCAAAAATTTAAAAAAAATATATTTCAGAGAGTAGACTCGATAGGGTTTTCACAGAGTCAGGAACATATGGACTCACAACACTAGGTGAAATTGTTTTATATGCTTCAGTACCAAACTATGCACAGAAATGCACATGACACTTGCTACTTGGTACTTGCTGTTAACTGAGTTTTATTCAACGTCTGTTTTGACAAAATTTCTTCTAAAACAAGCAAAATTTTAAACTTTTGAATTTTAAATATAAATGAAGAAAACCTTGAAGCTATTTATGTAGATTATTGATTATAAGATTATTGGCACAAAATCAGTGTGAAAAAAAAAGTTAAACTACCTACATTCAGAAGTCAATAAAAGAATGTCACAAAAAAAATTTGAAAACAAAATTATTTCTCGTTTTCTTATTACAGTACGAATATGTTCTGAACTAGATCTCGCAGAAATTATCGTAGATTATAAAATTTCTATTGCACCCAAGTCGCTATTTAATAATGATGGCCAGCCTTTACTGCCAAGAGATAAAGCCAGAAATCTTCATGGAGTTGAATTGTTAATGAAAAAATATTTATCCATTAAATACATGGATGATGATATTTGTAATAAAGTGATCATAAACGATGGAATGGCGTTAGTCAATCGGGTGAACAAAGATTCAAATGTGAAAACATTAAAGGTAAACACTGTTTTTGCGAGTTTTTAGGCACGCAAAAGTACAGCTCGCATGATGTAAAATTAAAGATTATTTGAGGGGCTGTAAAAAGTTAAGATTTCTTCAGATTTGTGATTAAAAAAGTTATTTATTTTATATATATACTTAATATCTTTAAAGATATAAGCCAAATCCTTGTGTGCAAGCTCTAAAACTAAATAAATAATAAATAATCGAACGTATATACAACACTTTTGTTTTTTAACGTGAAGCCAACAAATAGTTTTCGAACTGGTATTATTTTAGAAGAGCCTACGGGTTTGTTTCTGGTATTCTTAATAACCGTTCAGCCAGCCAACCATAAATTATTTTCGTACCGAATCGAATCGAATGCTACTCATACGCTGAGTCTAAAAGACTACTTAAGCCTAAAAGACTTAAGGACCTATCTTCTGAAAATGCGGCTGATGATTGCAGTAATGTTAAGTTTATTTTCAATGGGTATTTTTAAAGACGTTATAAAAATTATGAATTGCAAAGAATACGAACGACACCGTTATTAATAACAGTTATAATATATTAACATACAAAATATGGTTTACGATAGCTACAAATTTTTGCTTCGTTGTAAAAGCTCTAAATGAGAAAAGAAGTTTTACAATTCAGAAGAAAACATTTGTAAAAAAAAAATGATAATAGATAATAATGCCACTATTAATGGCAATGCATCTAAAATAAATTTACAAACAATCTGTCATTCAGAAAAGTTTGGTGTGGTTTTTCAAAATTGAAGAACTTTTGTACCCTGATGAATACGGAGAATCCTATGTCACAGACTACCTATAAAAAAACTCATGTTATTATCCGTATCTTGAGACTAGAAACACTATTTTGAAGGAATCTTTCGGTTAATCACAACAAAGTCGTTGAGTTCAAGGTATCCGTCATAGATGGAACCTAGCAGCGTCGAGGACATGCGTCACTAATGAAGTTGTTTCAGCAGTCTCTAACGTAAAAGTCAAAATTGTATGTTGTAAGGTTCTTTTAAAAAGCTTAAGCTCGGTCGAAATCAACAAAAGATGGAACATATAATAACTGGAAACTAAATACAGAATGTCAGATTAACCATATACATACTTCTGGTGCTATAGGAAGGAGCACCGGTGCTGTAATCATGTGTAAACGTTCCTTAGAAAATAACATAAGGTAAACGTCATATATTGTTGATGGTGGTTTATAATCTTATGCTGAAGTGGTTGCAACTGCACCTTATGGTGATGATGTTCATATTGAAAAGCTTGAATGTGTAGAACATTTCAAAATAAATATTTGTAGTCATATACTTCTTTGGGTTCTACATAAATAAAGTCAAAACTATTATTGCGGGGAAAATTAATATGGATTGCCTTAATACTTGGATAAGACTCAAAATCTGAATCTGACATCAAAGGGTTATGTTCAATATGAGGATCCCATAATCCAATATTTAAAATTTTCGTAATGTTGGCAAAGTAATTGTTAAATATCTCAACTACGCTATTTTCATCAGAAATAACATTACCATTTTCAAAAATAAGCATTCGTTCTCTATTAATAATAGGCTTAGGGGATAAAAGTGGTTTACATGCCTCCCAAAACGACTTCTGTCCTACTTTTACGTTATAGTTTCGAAAAAATGTCTTTTTCTCTCTACGAATGAGGTTAACAACATAATTACGATGGATTCTATAAGCTTCTAAATCGCA
>JAUZNK010004577.1:0-10364 GCA_035046665.1 Euphysa ruthae | reverse complement strand
GAGCTAGCGTTGCATTACGCAATGAGTTTTGCTCAGAAACTCAGAGATAACATGGAAATAAATTTCCGCCAGAGGCGGGAGTCGAACTCGTAACCTTTCGTTCCGGAGTCAAACGTCCTACCACTGTGCCAACTCCGCTTCTAATTAGTTAGAACTAGTTAAAAATTCAAAAGCTTAGTTTTCAAAGCATTTAAAGAGAGTAACACATTAGTAACACGGTTTAGTTCCTTATATATATGACGTAGTTCAGAAAGAAAAAGAAGGCAAAGATAAGATGCTCCAGGGATTTACATAAAAAAATTAAGATCAGAAAAAAAAAAAACTTGAAGAACAACCTTGATGAATTTATAGATCTAAAAGCCAACATAAACAAACCTTTTTTCTAATAATAAGATATTTTTCTGAAATATTTTGGGCTAAATGATGCTAATAAATATAATTAATAGAAAAAATAGTTTAAAAAAAATCCATAATGGCGGCTTCATAGTAGCAGTTTAGACCCAGATTATCAGAGAAACCGGTCGGTTAATGATTTCAAAACCAATTATCAAAATGACATAAAATTTGGCAGAGAGTTCAATCATATTACAATCAATCACCTAGGACTAATTTTAATGTCTCATATGTACAATAGTCAACTTTCTCGAAAATCTTTTAGCGCTATCAAAGTTTTGAACAAAATTTTGTACAGAAATCCCAATAAAAAGATAATAGACACTTAGTCGTTGAATGAACCTTTTAAAACAAGTGTGCAAAAAATGAGAACTAACGGATAACCGGTTGTGAAATGACAGCCCGACCGGTTATTAAATAAACTGAAAATGTGCTAAAATTTCTAAAGAAACACAATGGTAAATTTTAAAGAAGACTACTCGTAACTTAACAAAAGTAAATGTAATAAAGACCACAATGGATTTAAAAGCCTCCAGCTTCATAAGAAGTTCCTTCCTTTTCAATGTTTTTATCTTGGTTTCTTTTTTTGAGTGTCTGAGAATATTTCGGCTCTTCTTCTGGGGTGATGATACCTTCCTTGTCAACACTTTGCGCAAATGATTATCGGTTTAATCATTTGCGCAAAGTGTTGACTACACTACAACACTTTGTCATATGAACACCGGGATTAATGTTGATTAATTGTAATGTATCCAATGCAACCTTCTCTCCATAATTAAAGTGGCTTATGGCATCATATACCACAAAACAAAGAATATCTAGACCATCAATTGAGGCGCCAACATCAGCAACTTTATTAGCACCGCGTAAAGTTGCAGCTGCATCAGCAATATTTTGTTCAGCAACAATTTTACAGGCTATTTTGACTTTATTTGAAATATGTTCATAGCTTGATTTTGTCATAGGTGGAGGCATGTTCAATTAACCGCATAACTTTTTTAACGGTGTATGTCTGGTCCCAATATTACGGAAACCATACACCGTTCTCACATTTACTTCAAACTCTCAGTTCACTTTTTAATAAGTTGTAAACATTTGGTATTTCAAAGTATATTCATTTAAATGACTATACTTTGAAATACCAAATGTGTAAACTACAGACCATGGAACTTTGGCATCTTCTTTCAGGCTTAAAACCATTTTGAAAGCTGATTAAAAGGGTAGAAGAATAAAACAATTATAAAAAAAATTCAATTTTTCAAAATAATTATTTCTACATGATGTCAGGAAAACGTCCATGGCTCCAAAAATATTTACTTTAGCGAAAAATAACTGCGAGAATCAGAAAGTAAGGTAAATTTTGAATAAGATAGAGGTATGGTTATCCATATTTCAATTTTTTCATTTATTTTGTGAAAACTGCAATTTGATTATAGGGAATCCACCTTAAACCTACACGATGATGAATGGTTCGAAAAAGCTATCTGAAGATGCTGATGTCAATACCCTGCGGTACAATTTGTTTTTTAAATGAATATCAGGTGAAAAACTTCCTCCAATATGGCTAACACTCCATTTAAGACGAGCTGCATACCAATACTACATCCGGAAATCATTATGCAAAACTCTTCATAATATTACATCCCCTATTGGAAATGGCTGGGTCCTGAATGATGATCAAATAGAGGGAAAGATTAGTCTGTTTGGAGGTGTCCTTGACAAAATTTTGGAACTTTTTTTCTTGTAGATGCCGAAACAGATGTAAAACTAACTCATGTAAATGTAGAAAAACAAGCCTTTTGTGTACTAACGCATGTGCTTGTGAAAACGGAGATTTATGTGAGAACATTGAGAGAATAGAAGAAGAATATGAAGGTAGTGATTTGAAGAATAGTTAGTTGTAAATAAATAAACCAGTTATATGTGTCAAATTTCATTTGCAGAAACAATTATCAAATACAAACACTAAAAACAATAACCTCAATATTTTAGATATTAGAAAAGAATTTTTAAAAAAAATGTCATTTTTATGTAAAAACAGATAAGCATCTCATAAAAAATATCTGCGGGGAAGAGCAAAAACTAAACTTAGAATATTTTAGTATTCTACATTGTTTTTACTACTTTACTTCAAATGATAATCAATAAAAAAATATTTTATTTACTTAGTCAAGTTGTACGTAACACGGTTTTCAGCAAAATTGAAAAGACGCTCAGATAGAGTGCAATTAAACTTCATTTCCGGACAAATGTCCAAAATTTTTTTGTTCAGCTGAACGATTCATGATCCTGAAGGTTTTAGCCTTCCAAAAATATATAGATAAACTCGATATAAGACAAGAATTCTTAAAATTTATTTTTTTATGTGAAAACTTATGAAAAAATTTCCCAAAACACCAGTGGGGAAGAATTGACTAATGTTATATATTACTTGTACTACTTATATCAACGATAGCAGTTAATAAAACAATAGTATATTTACTTATTATATGTCAAATTACTTGACTTAAGCAAAATTGAAAAAAAGCTCAGATGGAGTGTACTTGCTCCATTTGCGGACAAATATCCGATTTTTTTACTACTCAATGATTCATGAACCTCATGTTTTTAGCTTTCCCAAAATATAATGGGTCGAGCAATAATGCAGTTTAGAGATTTCACTCCCTGACTAACTCTTTTCCTGTGGTGAACTATTTCTCAGAGTTAGCAACTATAAAAATATCCGGACAGTAAGTAATACTTGCTTAAACTTTATAAAATCACGAATTTTAGAAAAATAAATGATTGAAGAACTATTTTCATACAAAAATTCATAATTTCTGGATGGGTGGTCAAAATATGCGCTCAATAGTCTTGATAAAATTTAAAAATATTAACAACTAATAATCTACGAAAAATTTGAAATAATTTTAATGAAAGATTTGGGCTAAAACCACTCTATTTGGATCTTTAAAAACCGGGAAAAATACATTTATGGCTAAAAAAAGAATTGTGACGTGCTTAACAAAAGTAAATGACGGACATGAATTTATAGCATATTTATTGGGACCTAAAAGAGATGAAGCCCTGAAGGTGAGGTTGATATTTGGGTCCAAAATCGAACAAACTCCAGGAGCTGACTATACACCTAAGGAAGGTCGCAGCAATGGTCCATCATCATTATTTTTTAACATTATCTCGCATTGATGAAAATTTCAACTTCAAGGCACTTTCGATCCAGAAATTCTTGTGATGTTTGTAGATGCAAAAATAACTCTTTTATACTAAATTTGATACTAAAAGTTAATAAAGCTTTTCTGCAAATAATTTTGTATTGCTCTAATATTTCAAACTGATGCTAATCTTAATTAAATCTATTTTGTATATAGATGGCCTACCAGTGAAATAATCACCTAAAGAGAACTGAGAAAAGGAAAGTGTGATATCCTTAGTATAATTCTAGGGTGTGCGTGGAAAAAGACGTTAGGCGAGTCCCTGAAAGTAGTAAAAATTATAAGGTCGTTTCGATAGGGTATAGCGCTAGACTGATGAGAATCTCGCGCCCTTAGGTTAATTGGCTATAACTATTATTTTTGTTTTTGGACATTGAATTCATCAAATAATTTTAGATTTTTCTTTTTCCCCAATTCTGGCCTTTAGGTCAAATTCCCTCTACACAAATACTGGAGGTTATATCTGATGGCTAATCCCCAAAGTATCTGATTCTGATAACTGTTACTGGAAGTTTATACGGTACTAACAACACACACACACACAGACGGCGCGCGCACACACACACACACAGACGGAGGACACACGCGCGCGCACATACACACACACGCAGACGGAGGACACACGCGCGCGCACACAAACGCAAACATACATACTTGTATGCATGTTAGCTTCCCGCTTAATAGTGGTTTTTAGCCTTGGAGAAAGCGGAATGATTAAAAAAATACACTTGAAATAAAACTTTTTAAATAAATTTAAAACATTCACCGCAATACATATATTTACAAGTATATAATGTAAAAAATGAAACTATATATAAATCCAGTTTGTTTAATTTAAACTGTATTTATGCGTTGTTACAATAAAAAAAATATTAATATCTTCCAAAAACACTGTTCATCTATCTTTTTTTAACATAACTAGTAAAATAAGATTTTCAAAGTATTTGCTGAGGGTCAAGTATATGAAATCTTTTTCAAGTATATAAAACTCTGATACTTTACCTCTCAGAACGAAAAAAAATGAGACAATCTAATTTGGTTAATCGAAACCGTTTTTAACATTCATACCTAAATCAACTTCAAATTTAAATTAAAGCAAATATTTGCTTTCGGCCAATCTGATTAGACCATTGGAGTTGACTTGATTTTTAAAAGTTTATAAAAAGCCTGGTTACGACATAGTGCAGCCAAAACAAGTGTCAACCTGGAAAAATTTTGTAAAAAACAGTATTTGGTATCATTAGAAGAACAATATCATTGTCGGTTTTGTTAAGATTGAAAATCACAGAAAAGCAAAAAATAAAAAAATCTTTTTAGAACGCCATTGATGCAATTCATTTCTGCAATTACGCTAAGACCAATAGTTTAGTTGCATATAGCGATGTTTTAGCTTCACAAATGAGTAATATATTTCGCTAAGTTATATTTTTGTGAATTAGAGAATTTTTTTAATTCATAATGAATAATTTCTTTTTAACTGATTTAAAAGTATATGTATTTTTTAGAATATTACTCAGCCAGTAAAGAGAAAAAAATTCGTAAAAATTGAAAATCTTTAATGAAAGTATATAAGTGAAAACATAAATGAGAATATAAGAAAAAAGAAACACACGAAAAGAAATCTACTCAAATCCGTGAAAATTCGTACCATAAACTACGGATTTCAGAAAATAGACAAACCTGTAACTGTAATTATTGATTGCTTCAATTAACCAAAGTTGCATAAAATGAAAGATTAGACAAAAAAAATTTATAAATAACTAAGTCGTTTTATGGTTCACTGGAAAATCAAAATTCATCGCATTGTTGAAAAATGTTATCCTTAGGTTTCCGATATGATACAAGATCAATATCAACGTAAAACTTAAACTTAATGCTCATTTCAGCCATAATTTCAAAATTCGAATTCGAGGATTCTATTGATGTGAAGCAAATAACGTTCAAAATGTAAACTCTTAGAGACTTAAAACATTTAAAGTTCAAAGTAATACCTATCATAGGTTAATTATGTAGTTCTCATAAACCCTCATTTTTCAAGGTTTTGTTTATAAAAGCTACCGGCAAATAAATTTTGACATAAAAATTCCGTTGCCTGCAATCTGCAAATTGCCAATTCACATGAAAAGCATTAATTCTAACCAAGTTTAGCGAGATTAAGACTATTAGCTTTTACTTTATGAGGAACAAATATCAAGCAGCTGATTCATAGTCGGTGAGACCTGTTAGTTAAGTGGTGCGATCGATTGTTAATGATGAAGTCATGTAACTTGCTGCATACATACCAGTTCATCATCGTCGCTGTCAAGTAACGGGGACGTATCATGTGATTCTAATGTATGTAACAGTACATCTGCTCTTGAATGCGAAGATTCGCCTAACTCTCTGGTTATATTACCTGAATGAAATGACTCGTCGTATTTGGGTGGGGGAGCACTTGATTTAAAAGGATCATCGTGCTGATAGCCTGGTAATGATTCTATCAGTGCAACTTGTCTTATATCTTCTGGTGATAGTCCACTGAAAACATAAGCCGGTTGTGGAACGGCTGGAACTTCTTCGTAACACGTGTCAACAAGCTAATAGAAGACAGAAATTTTTTATATTCAGAGGCGAATAATTGAGAAAGTGAGAAAAAAGATAGATATTTTTCCAAAAGTAAATTTTACCAACCAGCAATAACTAAACAAAAAGTTGCTGAGTTTATTCGAATGTTTTAAAGTAGAAATTATTTCTGAAAAAAAAAGAAAAAAATTTTTTTTCATAAGTCCACACGATGAGCAAACTATTTTCATTAGAAATAGAATCATTTACTTCATTTCCAGCTTATACTACTCAATGGCTGGATAACTACAAAAGGGCTATGACTGACTAAATTAGAATATCCGTATAGATACCTACCTAAAAATGATAACTACATGAAGAAGATTACTAAGATAGGTTTCTAATTAATGATATAACGCAAGAGAAAATTTATTTTATTACTCGCTTATATTAGCGCAAGAGTACAGGTTAACCAAATAGTTCTATTCTCAAAGTCCAAAAAAAGTTAATCGTGATAGAAGAGTTTTTTTACAAGAAAATAAAAAAATTGCTGTAAATCCTTTTTAACCAAATTGGTAAAAGTACATTTTTAAATAAATTTTCACATTCAATTTTGTTGCCTCCTTGTCCCAAAATACTTTATTTCCTACAGAGATCAGCACCCTGGAAAAAAATACAATTTTTAAAAATGGCTTATGTTTTAAGCTATTAGCAAATACTTGAAAAAGCGGAAAAAACTGAATGGATAAAATATTTTTTGTTTCTTTTTCCATAACAGTGTTCGTTTTAAAATTATTCTATATATATAGAAGCTTGCATATGTTATATATTGCGTATGTTTGCAATTTCATAGAAAAGTTAGTCATATTCAACAAAAATTTATAAACATCATTTAAAAATTAAATTTATGAGATAATTGCGAGAAATCAATTCCTACCCTTGATTCCCTTTGTCTTCTTAATCTTCTTCTTCTCCGGATGCATAAATATACAGTCCAAAATAACATTTTCACCAGCACCACAACCACTATCACACTAAAAATAAAAACAATTGTATAAAAATAGCTTACTAAAAATTTTTGAAAAAAATAAAATTGCTACAAAAAAAAAAAAAAAAAAAAAAATCTAATGTATGTAAAACATTATATTTTGTCAAAAATTCGCCTAATGTTACGCAAATAACATCTCTTTGAAATATAGTGTTATTGAGACCTGGACCCAATAAAACTTTCGGAATGGCAAAAACACCAAAATAATCATGGACAAGATTTTTTAATATAAAAATTGAACTTAAAAATTACCAATAATAAAAACAAAATAGTTTGAAAGATGGGAAAAGTTAAATATAAAGACTCAATTGATAATATTTATATATCCGCCAATCTTTATTCCATATTAAAGTTTCCCATAGGCAAAGTAGACTGATTGTTACTGAGTACCTTCTTATCAATTTAAAAACACTCGCCTTTTCACATGCATGGCCATGGCATCTTTGTCCATGACAATTTGCCTGTAGCTCCCAAAATCTCTTTTGAATACCCTGAAGATTTTACATTTGTTTACATCCATCTCTTCTTCAGTCTATCAGTTATCTTTTCTTCTTACATCATTTTCCTTCCACACAGTCCTTCAGTGTAATCAACTTCTGTAGTTGTGCTATAAAAGTGCTCTCTAGAATTCTCTCCAGGTTTTTAAAGAAGTATTGCTGAAACCTGTTTTCCTTCTCGCTGAAAGTCAGCATCTGTTCTCCCAGTATTAAAAATTTCAGGAGAGCGATCTAATTAACTCATGTGTTACTCGTCACTTAGAGTTGCTCAATCAGTTTTCTGACCATCAGTATGGTTTTTGTTCTGTTAGGTCCACTCCTGATGCTCTGACTGTGAATGCGTCTATCAATCTCTTGATGCTTGTAGTAAATCCAGGGTGGTTGCACTTGACATCTCTAAGGCATTCAAAAAGGTGTTGCAGGCTGGATTTCTCCATAAGATAACGTCATATAATAGTATCTCTGGTGAAGTCATGAACATCATTAAGACTTTTTTGCCAGACAGAGAAACCAGGGTGATCCTCAATGGCCACTCTTCAAACTATTAGTCAGTAAATTCTGGTGTCCATCAAGGCTCTGATCTGGGAACTACTCTTTTTCTAATTTTCTTCAATCATTCGCCTGATAGAATTCTGATAGAAATCTTTGTAAGCTTGATATATATTTGGATTGCACTATTCTATAACCATACTTAAGGAAGATGAACAATGCCGTCCATAAGTTTGAAATGGCAGCTGATTTGGAAGATGATCTTCGCTCTGTTGTTAAATTGGGTGAGAAATGATTGGTATGATTCAATTCAATTGGTTTTGGTATGAAACAAAACTTCTTTCCATAAACCGCTTTAAGGAATCTTTCCTTCCGTCTGTGCTGATAAATGGTACAGACTTGTTAGGTTTAGTGTTCTAAAATAACTTTTGTTGGAATTCTTACAATGAATCTATTGCAAAATCTGCTGCCATGAAGGTTGGATATCTATACTGGGTGCAATACTTTCTTCTGCCCATATCTAAACGACTATCATTCGACCATGCATTAAATATTGCTGTCATCTTTGGGTGGGAACCTCTTTTCTATTTCTACATCTTCATGACCAAAGTCAGAAACATATACTCAACTTTGTTGGTCCTGACCTAGGTTCGAATCTCCAATCATTTTCTCATCACAGAAATGTAGTCATCCTCATTGTCATTGTTCTATAATTAATTTATTTTTGTTTGCTTGCAGTTTCCTATTGGTAGGCATACATACGGTAAAGAGTCAAGAGTCATGTATTTAGTCTTACTTTTAAAGAAGCCGTTGATAAAAAAGTAGTTGTGTAACTTTCAAATTAAAACCGTTTTGTTGATATTTAACAATAAATCTTTTAATACAAGACAGTTACAAAATGAAGCTGTTATAATACGTATGATAGAAAAAATCTAGAATATTTTTGATAAAAATGGATACAAAGAGGCTTTCAACTATTTGAATTTCACAAATAAATTGAAACATACAGAAATAATGCATGGCGTGCATGCAACCACGTTGCCTAGAAAAATATTCACCACCAGGCCTTGATTTCAGTGAAATTCTAAGAATTTTAAAGCAAAGAAAGGTAAGATATAAACTTTCCTGGATAGATATTCCCTTCGAGAATTCAAAATGATGAACAGATTTCAAGTAAATTTCAATAGCATCATTTTGGGTGAAATGAGTCATATCTGGCTCAATACCAAAAAAGGAGGCCTTTTGATAGATTATGTCAGGTATGTAATTTATGCACTTATGTCAGGTAGTAATTTATTCAAAAAAATTCATTTTATGGTACTTTTTAAAAAAATGATCTTATTTCTAGAAAATTTTAACATTTTTAGCAGAAAAATGGGCCTAATCTGAACAAAAATTTTCAAAAGATGGCTAATCCTGTCAAAAATATGCCCTATGGTAAACTATCCAAAATTCAAAAACAAGAAAATTTGTCATTTTTGGTGAAAAACCGTGAAAAACTGAGTACAAAAAAATTAAAGTTTTCGGCATTTGCTTCAAAAGCTTCCCTTTAACTTCAAGCAACAAAAAAATTTAATAATAATGAGTGAAATTCAAGTAAACTGTATTAACGCCACTTCCCGTGAAAAAATAAGTAATAATTGGACTCAATGTCTAAGAAAATATGAGGGTTTTTGTGTAGATATGTTGGAGAAGCTCAATAGTTAAGTTTAAAAAAAATCACAACAATTTTTTATCAAGCTCAGGAAATGAACTGAAAAAAACAAGCAAATTTGATGAAGGGAAGAAAATCAATATACTACAAGTATGATGCAGAGAAAAAGTTAATAGTGGCTGATCTTTATGCATATGAGTGAATTTGTTGCTAATGGAAAAAAAAGCTTATTTCTTTTCTTTCATGTTATATTTAGGCATATGACAGTTTTTATACCGTTTCACAATTATTGTGTTTCTTAAAACAATGAACCGCTTAAACGACACAAAAAAATAAAACACTGTTATTCTTGTATTTATAGGGCTGAATTTAATTCAGCAATGTAGATTTAATCTAGCAAAGTAAATTTGGAAATTGACAGGTTGTAAGTAATGTATTCTACTGGAAAAGGTTTTCAGGCTATTTTTTTTTATTTGGTTTTCCTTTATTGACTTTAATTGGGATATAGTTTTGTTGGATAGAATTTATAT
>JAUZNK010004576.1:0-10364 GCA_035046665.1 Euphysa ruthae | reverse complement strand
TATTTCTTACAGACGATTATATAAATATAATAATAAAGTCAACCAATAAATATGTCTCGATAATGAAAAGTACTCCCAAAATATTAAAACGTGTGAGAGAGAAAGAACGCTCAGTATTTACAATGTGGAAAGATGTTGATGCTGATGAAATTTGGGTTTATATTGCATTGACCCTACTTAACGATATAAACCGTAAACCGAATTATTATTTGTATTGGACTGTGGATCCAATGTTAGCGACAATATTCAGCCGAATAATGCGTCGTGATCGATTCCGTCAAATGCGTACCATGATTTATTTTAGCGAATCAATCAACTACCATGTAAGATTATCTGAAATAACAGTACATTACAACATTTGTATACAACATTTATAACATTTGTATATTACATATACAAATGAATGTTCATCTTTTTTTTTGAGTTTATACTCAAAAATGTTAAAAAAGTGACATTTTCAGCGTTTTTTTGGTCCTTTAGGACATGATTTTACCTATGCTCAACAACATTTAATCTCGTATATTTAAAGTGACTCAGATAGCACAAAAAATCTAGTTTCCAGAATAGTTTCATTTGTGTCATAATTCCAGCTGGTTTTTGAAGTATGACAGATTGGGTAAAGCAAATAATTTTTGTCCATATTTTACATGTTTGAAAAAAAACGTACGCAAAAAGAGAATAAAGTACTTTTGTTCAAAATGTCATAAAATTTGATTTGAAAAACTTTTTTATATTCTGTAAACGCTTTTAAAACATCTATAGGCCAGAATATCTGTAATAACATTGTTTGTCGAGATAAAAATGAGTTTTCACCATATTACTTTTTAATCAAAAATCCTAAAAAAGTGATATATATGTATTTTCCGCTTATATTTTTGTATTTTTATGACATGATTTTATTTATGTTTATCAGCATGTAATTTTGTTTTTCTATAGAATTTCAAATAGCCCAAACAATCTAGTTTCCAAAATAGGTTCATTTGTCTCATAATTGCAACTGGTTATTGATTTAAGACAAGTCATATAAAGCGGTCAATATTGTCTATATATAGAGCGCGGGCACGACATAGTATTAAAAAAAAAGCGCGGTATAAAGGTTAATAACATAACTAAAAAAAAACTACCAAGTAAAGCATTACACACTAGGTACCGACAAAATCAGCAAATTTAAAATGACTTTGATGAAACGCACCTGAAGTTGCCTTTTTCAACAGTAAAATTCGGAAAAATTTGCGCCGAGTTAAGTACTCGAAATTTGCCTCTTATTATAACAAACTGTTTCGTTACCATGCTGCCTGTCAATATATGTGATATTTTATTTAATCTCCAGGTTTTTTTTTTCATTTCTTATTGACGACGAAAGCCTTAGCCGATCAATTGCATTACTCCGTAAGATTTAAAGAAATATAGATAATGATTCAAAAAGAAAATTGATTATTTTATTAGTGTTTTATTTAAAAACACGTATCAACAATCGAAGAGAAAAACAACTGCTTGAAGTTTTCTCTAATATAATTTAAATCCGATGAAGTAGAATAATGAAACTTTTAACGTTAATACATGCTCAATAAGCTCGGTGTAAGAGCTACTAGATCTTACGGATTCTAGACTAAGAAACTTTTCACTTGGTAGTACAGCTGGAACAAAATTTAATGCAATTTTCAGAGAATTCTGGGAAGAAAAAGAAAGTGTTTAAAAACGATGATTTATATTTTCGTAATTTTCAAAAATTTATTTCGTATTTTTTAAAGAACAATACATATTTTGTACAATATATATCAAGCATAGCATTTTCTTAATTGTCAATTTTTTTTTTTTTTTTTGTATCTTTCAAAGTAGAATACGTACTTTGTACTATATACCAAACACACTATACCAAACATAATTCAAATAAACACTGATAAGCTTTGGATTGAATAAAAACCAATTGTAAGAGAGATTATCATTTTCAGTTATGTTTGAAATATCGTTACGGACACTAGTACTCATGCCATATCTGTTGTTCTGCACATTGCACGGTTTATTGTCAGACGCACGTAACTGATACGGAAAAGGTGACGGTTGTTGCTGATTAGTGTTATTAACTAGAGTAGACATAAATTGAAAAAACATGTCGTCTCTTCTTGATTGACGATCACTATCTTCTTTAAGCAAAGATAGGAGTTCTTTTGTAGGGTAATTCGACATCAAATCCTTTAACTTTCGCAAACTAGAACTTATTTCTGTCATGTATTTTTCAATGCTGTGGTGTTTAGATTTACGGGATATTTCATGCTTCTTTTGCTTTGGTGCGGGTTTTGAACAGATTGGTGTCTCGCTATTTTCTTCTGTTAGTTCGTCCAGGTTGCTGTCAAATAATGCCCCAGGTTCTATTGATTGTTCTGACTGGCAACTATCAATTGACAATACAACAGGCAAATGAGTGCTGAATCATTTTCCATACTCCTTGCCTTCCTAAAATCTTGCAATCACAGACGCTGTTTTTACTTTTAAGGCAGTTTCTCTGCAAATTCCAACACATCATTTAAATTTCTGTCGTGTTTTCTTTACATCAAAATCAAATATTTCTTGTCTTTCTTCCCACCTGTTTTTTTAACTCTTTATTGACTTTATCATATTACACACTGTTTTTAGTATTTTTAACGTTTGTCAAAAGAAGTTTTCTTTGAGTTGGTCTTCATTAATTATAAATTATAATATCTACCAGATCATTCGTAAAATGTTCGGGCAAGGCAGCTTTTCGTTCAATTACTCCAGTTTTTCAGAAAAGTTATTCTCACAAAGTTGTATAACAAGTCAAGTATTTTCTCATAATTTTTTAAATATAATATATTTCAAATTTATTTTAAAACGAAGAAATCAAGAATTATTAAAAACTTAGCAGATTATTATTTTTTTTTTTTGTTAAAAATCGTGTTTTCACTTAGAAATCACTAACTTTTACTCTTTGTATAAGTCTGGGCTATTTCAAATGTTGGGCTTTCTTTTTGATGAAAACCGTTTTGATGATACGACATATTTCAAGAGTACTGGATACCATTGATGAATGGTTCATCATCTCCTTGAAAGTTAAGTAAGTATAAAAATCCGTTTTTTATCTCCCTAGTCCATACAGATTTTAAAAATAGAATAATAAATAAATTCTTTTTTAACTCGCATTATCCCATGGAGCCATCGTGGTACTAAATATCTTCCTCGGAATCCGATTAATTATCTTCTTTGAGATTCTCATATGTGGTGATACTGCTTATTTCGGTACATTTCAAAACCGTTATCCAAGTATGGACCTTTCATTTATGTTCTAATACAGCTGCATGCTTCACAGCAGCTCAATAACCTTGAAAAATGCGCTTCAATATTATTCAAGTGGAAGGCTTAAACTTACTTAATGTTTCATCGCAATGCAGTTCTTCAAGTTATTAATGATGCAAGAAGTTTTGAAGTTCTGTCACATAGACAGCCGTAGCCATTAAGCAAAGACACACCAGAATTATATTAAAAATATATAACATTCAAATGCGACTTAGACATTTAGCTTGATAATTAGATAGATAAGTAGAATACTTATATAAACTCGATTAACAGATTTGTAATTTAAAATTAGGAATTAAAAATTAAAATGAGTGATTCGATTGCTAAAAGTGTGAGTATTTCAATACTTTTGTTAGAGATGATAAGGTGGTAAATGTTTTTTGCGCGTGAAAAACACTCGATACAATAACTGCATCGACTGTTATTCACTATGGAACTTATAATTTGAGCAACCATTCACCTTCGAAAATTTGTGATGGTTTGTTGGAGATTTGTATTTATTTTCGAAGAAACTACCTTTCCATCAATTTGATTGTTTCTGCTATTCTTCCTCGTGTTTGTAAATTTTTTTGCTGATTCGGGATGACTTTTTGATTGATGGCCTACATCTCAATCAAAATGGCAATGATATTAAAACTTGCTCTATGTCTCAAAAGGATTGCAGGTAGGAATTTTTCTTTATGTCATACCAGCCATCTTGGTGTGTTAGGGAGAAGAAAGCGGGTTGTTATCAGACACAATATAATATTGTGGCTTTCAACTTCCTGCTGGATACTATTCCACACCTGTTGATGACACTCATGTTTTCCGTTTCTCTTCATGCTCTTTGCAAAAAAGTCTAGCCGGGTACGAAATGTTGTGAACTATCCCAAGCAGTGAGTAAGCACTTTTCGTAATCGGGGCGACTTATTTGGGCCTGTAAGGCTGTAAGGTTATTTTGGGCAACGCCATATGGAAGCCTGTCCATATGAAAATGATGGTTTATTTGTCAATTTCCTCCACTGTGAGTTTTGCCATTGCCATCCACAAAAATTTCCATAAATTTTTTGTGGATATTTTTTGAGTGATAGTGGGATTTCCTGCATTGGTGGGAAGTGGAATTGAGCGAGTTGGATGCATGTTTTGTGCGTTGGCAGGATTGTTGAAAAAAAAAGAAAAGAAAAAAAAAGCACCATATCGAAACATATAACCTTGTTTTATTATTTCCAATCTTGAAATGGTTGTTTAAACATAAGTTACAATTTTGGAATCATTTTTTGATAATGTTATCCTTAGTTTATTATTGTAAACAATTGATTTTTCCATCTCCTTTTTATTGTGTATTTAGGGACATTGATACTAGACCTCTTTTGAAGTGTCTGATCAGATGTGTCTGTTACAAACACATCAAACATCTAAGTACGAAATTCAAAAAAATAATATTAAATCAAAAAATAAATATAAATTTAAAAATTCATTTCAGCGTCATTTCTGTGTTTCTGAATTTATTTTTTGTGTTTTTGGTATTCCTGTTTTTATTCTCAGTGTTCTTTTCCTTGCAATGCTTATTATTTTTTTACCCTAGTATTTATATTTTTTAACATAGGAAATTTTATTTTTAGATTAGGTCTGTTAGATAGTCAATATGGTCTGTTAAGTAATCAAATTGTTGCCTCTGCAACTTCTCCCACTGACAAAAACAGATGCAGATAAGGAACTATTTAGCAGAGCTAAAAATTATGCTCTTGGAACTATTAATGGAATAAAAAGAGATTTTTTTACAAATAAACTTAATGAAAATATGGGAAGACCTAAAAATCATTGGAAAATGTTTGTTTAAAGCAAAATAATAAGTTTGTTTTCGATCACTTTCAAATTGCTAATGCTTTTAAGAATGCTCTTGTAAATCTTTCAACCAATCTTTTAAATCGTCTTCCAAGAGCATCAAATGTTTATAACAGTCAAGCAACCTTAAATTTTTATGGCCAAAAAAAATTTCTAAGGAATTTAAATTCTCAAGGGTCAGTAAGGATGTAGTTAAAAACATAGTTAATGATTTTTAACTAAATAACTCACCAGGATTTGATAAAATATCAGCTATGTCCTTCAAGCACGGATGTTTTTCTATTTTGATACCATTGTTTTTCGTTGAAAAAGAGACCATTAAATATAAACCTCAACCTGTATTTCGAAAAAGTTTTTCGACAGACACATATTTGTCATATCTTTATGACAGAATTACAGTAGACTTTAAAAAGGGATGTCACACTGAAATGATCCTTGTAGATATCCAAAAGGCCTTTAGTACAGTAGATCTCAATATTTTTCTTGAAAAACTGAAATCCATGCTTTTTCGGAAAATTTAATTTTCTGGTCTTATCTCTCAAATAGAAAATTTAGAGTGAAAGTTGATAAAGAACTTTCTGATGAAGTATTAGTGAAGTATGGGGTCCCTCGGGGGTCAATTTTAGACCGTCTTTTGTTTTTGCTTTATGTTAATGGCATGAAACAAGCACTAGATTGTGAAATACTTCTTTAAACGGATGACTCTTGCTTGATTTTTTTTCTTGCATGCTGGCTTTCTTACTTGCTTGTTTGTTTGTTCGCTTACTTTCTTTCATGCTTGCTCGCTTGTTTGCTTGCTTGCTTGCTCGCTTGCTTACTTGCTTACTAATGTGTAGGTCGTTACAAAGTCTTCTTAAAGAAGTCTATAGACATCTACCAAAATATTTCTCATAAACATCAATCAAAGTTGTTTGATATATTTCTACCAGTTGTTTTCCAAAAAACTTCTCCTTAACATCTACCAAAAATATCAGATTAGTTTCTATAGAATTAGGTTTTTCTGGCATCTACCACAGGATGTTTATCAGCAGATATCTTAAACTGAGATCTACAAAAAATATCTAGAAGCAATTCTTAAAATTTTTTAACTAATTAGGAGGTATAAAATAATACAAGGTAATTTTTTATTTAATCATAATGAACAAAAAAATATTTTTAAAATATATTTACTGTTACCCTTTTTACTGCCAGGGGAATTTTTATTATTCACCATCGTTTTTCTGTCTATCTCATTTTCAGTGCAGCTTGGATGAGCAACTTGGAAACTTTTGAAATGAACAAAAAACTTGGAAAGCCAATGTAACAAAAAAAAGATAAAAAGAAAAAAAAATGAAGGTAAAATAAAAATTTTTATGTCCTATTTTTAGAAGATGACAATTACAATAAAAAGCGACATTTTTGGACAGAATTAGATAAAGTCAAAAAATGAATAAAGTCAATAAATAAGTAATCTAAAGTTTATGTGAAAAAATTTAAATTCAATAAAATCTATAAAATGTTAAAAACAAGAATTTCAGGTGGTGCGGTATAAAGCAAAAGATAGGCTCAATGGTGCATGCGTAAAATACCGTTACTAAAGTTAGAAGAGAAGCAGCATAACAATCAATAACTTCGATAAATATAAATGGAATTTAGATAGATGTGAATAATAACTAAAGAAGATGTGTGAAATTTCGATGCATGTGAGTTAATATTATGGTGAATATATGTATGGATCTCATTTTTAGCTCGGTATTTCTTGCTACTTCAAAAAGATGACATTAAGGTGAAATTTTCTTTTATAGAAAAGTCCTAATCTAACTTATGAACATTAAAAAATTATTTCAGCAACAAAAAATATATTAGTGCTCTCTCACACTGTTAAAAACTCTGACATGGTTAAGCTTCTCCGTGTTAGTTAGTTTTTATTCTGCCGGAAAATGCATAAAAACATGGCTATAGCTTGTCAAACAAAAAAAAAAACGTGGCAAGGTTAAGCACAAAAATTATTTGCAAAGCAATATTTCCATTGCGGTCCCTTTATACAACAGCACAAAAAAAAAAAAATAAAAAATATATATAAAGAAAACAGAAAAAAAAAAACAGCAGGATAAAATGAGAAATATTTTTTATTGACAGGAAGAAGCTATAGCAGATTTGGGAAAAATCTGTAAAAAATTAATTTTTTTTGAAAATAGGAGCAAAGGTATATTATAGTTAAAAAGTATTAGGTCTTCGTATGAAATCCAGGCTTAAATAGGTTTTGCGATTTGTTCTCTTTTTCATTTCATTAGGAAGATTGCTCCATATAAAAGGACCTTTTGATAAAATACAATTTTTTCCCTCGGTTAATCTTCTACTAAAGAGTGCGTCTAGGCTCAAATTGCTGTCACGCAGAGGTGTTCTCCTTTTCAGAAGCTTTAAAAATTTCAGGCAAGTAATTCAAATTGTGTTTAGTGCAAAATCTAATTGAATGCACAGCAACGCACTGGCTCATCCTCATAGAACCAGGTAACCAGTTCATTGCTCTTTCTGCTCAGTATGTGGGCTATGCGTTTTTCATGCTGTGTTAAGGCCTAAATATAAGGCAGAACGTAAAAAGTCACAATGAGGTTGAATCAATGCGTTGCAAAGAGAATAGTTTTAAACCTGATAAAAAAAGATAGTTTCCTGTTTAGAAATTTAAGTTTAGAATTAATTTTATTTGTTAAATTTTCTAAATTATAACTTGAAAGCCAAAATAGTATTAGCTGATGCAGTTGAAAACTGATTAGAGCTTGCGTTCTTCATTCTATTAAAGTTCGCTCAAGCACATCAAAATATAACTCGTGTTTTATAAATTATCGAAATTAAATATTATAAATTATCAAAATAATAAATATATTCTAGATCAAAAATTAAAAATAGAGAGCTGCGAAAACAGTTGCAAAGAAGCCAGTGTTAATAAAAGAACGCCTAATTTGGATAAATAGGGCTCCTAAATCCAATTTTTGGCGGTCAGATTTTGTCAGATTTCAGATATGTTGTTTATACACATGCTATTTATAAAAATATAGTTAAATAGCTACCATGTGTATTATTTACAGCTATGGTTACCATAAACAGCTTATTAAAAATGCTTGTTGTTATGGGTTTCTGTAAATGTTACTTCCTTTCACAATAGAAATCAAAATAAACTAGCTATTATGGCTTTTCAGCATTTGATTTTTCACCAGCTTGCCATAATAATCTTAAAAACTTGAATTAAATGCAAAAACTTTTAAATAAATATAAAAACCAGAATTTTAATCTTGAAAATCAAGTGTATCCTCTTTTCTTCTAAAATGAAAGCTAAAAAAGCAGATCCCTTGAATATAATTTATAGGAGGCATATCCATTAAACAACATACCTCAGTAAAATACCTAAGATGCTTATTAGATCAAACCCTGAGTGGAAGAGCAATGGGTCACTATGTTTTAAATAAATATAATTCCAAACTTAGATTTTTATAAAGAAAACAATCTTTCTTAACACCAGCCTTAAAGCGTGCCCTATGCAATACTCTGATTCAACCTCATTTCGACTATGCATGTTCTGACTAGAATTTAGGAATTTAGGTGTCAAACAACGAATCAATTAAAATCCGCTCAAAAAATGCACAAAATAAATGTAAAAAATTTTGTTTAAATAAAAATAGTCCATATTGGCACTGAGCAGTATAGAGACATAAACTGGCTGCCTGTTGATATGAAGGTTAATCAGGGTATTGCTGCACATGCATTTAAGTTCTGCAGTAGACCAAAATCAAATTCACAATGGAGATATTGTTGTGACAGACAACTTTTGTGCCTATCCTTGCCACCATTTGTTTTTATCTTGCTGTAAATTTTTTTTTATTTTTCTATTTTCTTTAAATTTTCATTAGTTTGTGGTAGAATAAATATTTACTTACTTACTTACTTAGAAACAGGGAATAAGTAATATAATTATCTTATGTTATAGAGACAGGATATATGCAACTTAATGACCTTGTGCTATAGAAACCTGATATGAGTAATTTAAACAACTTGTGGTATGGAAACAGGATCTAGGTAATTTATTTAATAACATTGAGCTATGGAAACCTTATATGAATAGTTTGAATAACTCGTGGTATATAAACAGAATAAAGGTAATTTAAATATTTTGTTTTATAGAAACATTATATGAGTAATTTAATTATCTGAGGTATAGAAATATGGTGAGAGTAATACAACTACCTTCTGGTGTAGAAACAAAATGTGGGTAAATTAATTATTTTGTGATATAGAAACAAGACAAGAGTATTAAAATTAACTTGTGGTACAGAAACAGGATATGGGTAATTTAATAACCTTGTGCTATGGAAACGTGATATGAGTAGTTTGAAAACTCGTGGTATGTAAACGGAATAAAGGTAATATAATAACCTTGTGCTATTTTTTTTTTTTTTTTTTTTTTATATAGAAACATCTATTACGAACTTGGGACAGGGAGCGAGGACAGAAATACACCATCTAAATTCTGCTATAATATCTTGCCCGAATTTAGATAGTGGTTTCACCGTAAACGCAGCCATCAAGTGGACTGGAACCACATACCTTTTTACTATGGTCTCCGTGGTTCGGCTCCTTAGACCACAGCGCCACAGATCCACCTTGTGCTATGGAAGCCTTATATGAATAGTTTGAATAACTCGTGGTATACAAACAGAATATGGGTAAATTAATTACCTTATGGTACAGAAACAGAATATAAGTAATTTAATTATCTCAGGTATAGAAATATAGTACGAGTAATACAATTACTTTGTGATATGGAAACAGAATATGGGTAAATTAATTATTTTGTGGTTCTGAGACAGGATATGGGCTATTCAATAACCTTGTGCTATAGAAAACTGTCCTGTGTAATTTAAATGACTTGTTGTATAGAAACAAGATCTAGGTAATTTATAATTTTGTTTTTATATAAACAAGATATTTTAATTATCCAACTAATGAAACTAATCCTTTATAAACTTCTCTAACTTTCAAAAGTTTGTCAAGTACAATGGAGTGCAAATTCTTGTCGATTTTATTTTTTATTAAAAATATAATTTATTATATAATAATATTTATAATATAAATTTTCATTAAATTGTAGTTTTTCTAGAATTTGCGGCGAAAATTTGATACTTACTTACTTACTTACTTACTTACTTATTTACTTACTTACTTACTTACTTACTTACTTACTTACTTACTTACTT